>CM033800.1:1329228-1379228 GCA_019656835.1 Rhododendron ovatum
CGCTAGATTGCGCATTGGATTGCAAAGAGAATGCAAGTATGTGGATCGGTGGTGATTGAGGGACTTTGTTCGCCCAATTCATGCTTGGAATGGCATGTTTTTGACACGTATTTTTTCTTCTACAAGTACAGAGTCCCCCTGTGTCATCATAAATTAGTTCCCCATAAACATGTTAATGTCTTGCAATGAGAACTGCTCAACTATGTTGAGAAAGTCTCTCCGATCTTGCCAATTATAGAAGATCGGAGACCAATAGATAAACGTGGCGAAATCCCTAAACTTAGCGAAATCCTTGAAAATTTTAACAAGAAATCTTCTGTTTTGCTACGACCATATTTCAATAGTTAAACAAAAGATTTCTTCTTAAAATTTTCAGGGATTTCGCTAAGTTTAAAGATTTCGCCACATTTATCTATTGGGCCCCGATCTTCTATAATTGGCGTGATCGGAAAGACTTCATCAACATAGTTGATCATTGCAGGACATTAACATGTTTCTGAAAGAACTAATTTATGATGACACAGGGGGTGTACTTGTACAAGAAAAAAGACATGGGATCCAAAAATCCATACATGGCAAAAACATGTCATTCTGAGCATGAATGGTTGGGCAAACAAAGTTCCTCAATCAGCCACCAATTCACTTACTTGCATTCTCTTTGCAGTCCAATGTGCTACTTGCATTCTCTTTGCAATCCAATGTGCAATCTGGCGGGATATCCAGAGTACATAACAAGTCTGGCGGGATATACCAATTTCACCACAATTGTCCCCACCATTACAGGGTACTAGGGCACAAAGATTTCAATCAACGAGCAATGGAGGATCCCAATGCCCTCTCGGCAATCTTTAAGACTCTCATTGACAAGTTCAGCATAAAAAACATACTATGTTTGGGTACGTATTATGTTATGTAAGAGAAGTTTCATCATCAGAAACATACTATGCTTGGGTACGTATTATATAAGAGAATTATACTTTGTATGTATCATCTCTCACGTACGAATCTTATATATGAGAGAAACACAATTGCAACCAGAAATGAAAAACCAAATCACCAATTACATGCCTGAAATTAAGCCTAAATATCTCCAACTACATTTTACATATTGAATGAATCAAACCTGAATATCTGCGCATGTGACAAAGTAAATCATATGGTTCTAACATATATATATGAAATAGCATATTTGAACATTATAAATCTGAAATATGTGTGTAATTTCTAATCAATTGTTTTTTTTTTTTTTTTTGTAGAAAAAGCCTCACAACGTTCTTGACGAAGGCTAAAAAAGTGGGGGCGATAATCAGTGTTCTAAAAGATGGCCTAGGCAGCTAATTAATCGGCACCTAGGTGTACCCCACCGTCGCGCCTAGGGCCATAGGTAGTTGTCTAGGCGTCGGGCCGATTAATCAGTTGCTAGGCGCAATTAATCATCTCTGCGGGCTAGGGGCTAGGCATATGATTGGATGGCTCGGCAGTGTAATTTTTTCAAATTAGGGACTCGGCGCCAGGCGGATTAGGCAAAACTAGCAGATGATTAGGCAGCTCGATGGTGTAATTTTTTATTGCAGTGCCAAAATTAATGTTTTGTTTTACTTATGTTATATTTGCTCTCAAAACTTGGGGAGGAGGTAGGAGAATATATAAAAATAAATAAATAATCTGCCCAATGTCTGGGCGCCGATTAATCGGCCTAGGCGGTGCCCGGCCTCCTGACTACCGCCTAGCGACTTTTACAACATTGCTGATAATTAGAGATGACGTTTTGTGTGGTGTTTCGAATTGTTGGGGATTAGAGAAAGGATCCTAGATATTTTTGTTCTTAGTTTATGGTTAGGATTCCTGGATCTGTTACATTCTGCAATTCAGTACTTGATTTACAACTATGTAGCCGTTCTAAAGAGTTTTTGCTAATTAGGTGTC
Organism: Rhododendron ovatum; assembly: GCA_019656835.1. NCBI lineage: Eukaryota > Viridiplantae > Streptophyta > Magnoliopsida > Ericales > Ericaceae > Rhododendron > Rhododendron ovatum. Next base: position 1,331,155 of record CM033800.1, read on the forward strand.
AGAAGTTGATCGGGTTTTTTTTTGGTAAAACAAAGTTGATTTGTTTTTCTGTAGTGGAGCAAATGTCTTTTGTAGATAGGCCAAAATGCCTGAAACTCTCTTTTTCTGGATCTTAGTTATGTTATATGGAATCTTGCTTTATGAACATATCAAGAAACTCTTGGTGATCAATCTGTTAAGTTCTTCTCAAATTTAGCCGAGACTCTGAAGTCATGCTAAGCTCGTTTACGGTTGAGAATCTGATTTCAAAGCTCATATGGTAGCTCAAAGAAGAGATTCAAACCATTATTTTTTTGGTAAAAATTGGGTGAGATTTGAACTTTCAATGACCCAAAACGTGAATTTGATCATGCTCCCCTATTTTGATAGTTAAATCCAACTGTGCTAGTTAACATGTTAGAGCTAGTCCAATGCGGAGATGGATACTCATTTTTCATCCTCATATGCAAAAATGAATGCTCCAATGGGGATGGAAAATGAGAATGATGGATATGGGGATTATTATCCATCCCCAAATGCAAAGATTGATAAATGTCAGCTCAGCAAACCAACTACTTACCAGAAAATGGACGATCGGAGTTTACCTGATAGTCGCTGGAAAATGGCCATAAAGCTTGAACTTGCTGGAAAATCTAGAAAATAGTAGAACTAGGGTTCAACCTAGGAACTTCAACCTCGTCGAAGAAAGCTAGAAATCGCGGTTGAAGCTTCAACATCGCTGGAGCATCTCCAATCTAGAAAACCTAGTTCGTCTGAGCTTTAAATCGTCTGGTCACATGTGGATTGGATGGTGAGACTGTGAGAGAGATGTTCGATGGAGGTAGATCGAGAGAGGAGAGAGGAGGTTTCACGTTTGGGGGATTTTTTGGTCTGGTTCGAGACTATGTGGAAAAGACGCATATAGGGAGAGGGGTTTTCACCACTGGTGGATGGGTGGTGGTGGGAGAGATCTTTGCCAAATCGAGAGAGGAAAGAGGAGAGAGGGAGTTTGAGCGTTGGTTTTGGTTCATTCCAGACAAAACGCGAGATAGAGAATGTAGTTGAATTAATTTGGAAAAAAATAAGGTGGAGGGAAAGTTAGTTAACGGTAGGACTCTTTGGTTTTATTATAGAACTCACCATTGGAGAGGGGTGAGTCTTATTATCCATCCAAATAATTTTTAACCACTTTTTCATACTAAAATAACTATCCCCTCATTTTCCATCCCCTCAAATGCAACGTTGTGTGCTAGCTAGTTCATACTAAACTGTGTTTTAGTACATCTCTGCAGAATACATCTTCATTTTTATGTTACATTTGGGATGTCCGGAGCTTCGTCCTGACTAACCCCTTGTGTACATGTAGTCCTTGTCCCACCCGGAGGGATATAGTAGTGCGATTATCCCCCACGTGTGAGGTTTAGGTAAAAGGGGATGGCTCACCTATCTAGGTTGTGGGAAAAGGGGATGGCTCACCTATCTTACGCTCTCTTCTTGGAGTTTCTGCGGATTGTAGGTTTTTTCAGGGGCATTGTTAAGTCTCTGCGTTATCTTCATTGCTATTGAAAAGCTTGATCACAAACCCGGTGTTTTTTCCCATCGTATCGTAGTTCTAATACCACTGTTGGGAAATATCCGATCCCACCCAATATGGAAGAGCAACAGAAAGAGAAAGATCACACTACAAGAACAAAAGGAACACGAGAATATGCGTGATGCGACCTCAATGCCTACTAAAAAATACCCGACCCAAGCCCAAGCTCACCCATATTCTCCCACTATTTTCTCTCACACAAAAATGCCTACTTCTAGACTACTATTTTTTGCCCCTTTTTTCACTATACTTGACTCCACGGCACAAAGCCCCCTTAAATATACAACATTGACAGAAACACAGAAAACTCTTCAACTGCCTAGAAGGATCTAGAGCCAACCACAACCACAACCACCACAACAATCATTCTACAATCACATCCAAGTATCCAAGAATAGAATATTTTAGATAACTATACCATATACGAGTATACAGAGCGTTTCAGGTAAGGACCCCCACATTTTAGCCTAAAATGCAGACCTAGTTGCCTGCCATTGGATTGTGTTTTGAATGGTCAGGATTCGCGCGAATATCTATTCACGCGAATAGATTGTCCTGAATCTTGACCATTCAAAACACAATTTATTTGCGCGAATAGATTATCCGCGAATCCTAACAATCCAAAACACAATCCAACGGCAGCTGAATAGTCCGCATTTTATCTTAAAATGCGGGGGTCCTTTCCTAAAACGCTATGTCTATCTTGTGATTTGTGAGTGATGCTATCTGCATTCTGCACTATGGAGTATGGATCCAAGCTGGAATACCACCTTGACTGCCCACTAGCTATGTGGGTGGGGGACGGGCCTTGGGCTAGCTTCAACTTCATTATCACAAATCCCACTATAAAATTTTTTGGTTTGTATAAAATGGTGTTTGGTAGATGCTCCACATTACTTAGAGGATCTCTCAGGCCACCAAATTAATAACTTAAAAGTTTTATAACTAGTAAATATAAGTCCCACAATACTTGGTATGGAATGGGTCGTCATTTAGGGAAATTTTCAAAAAAGTCTCTGAATTTTTTGACAACTTGCAAAAAAACACCTGAACTTTCATTATTAACAAAAAAACACCTAAACTTAGCATTCCGTTAGCAATTAAACCCCTGCCGTCCAATTCCGTCAATTTTTAACGAATGGAGCTAACGGAAGGCGTTAACTTTTTATTTTTTTTTACTTTTTACATTCAAAAATTACTTTTAACTCTTTCTTTTTTTTATTGGTAAATAAATATGCAATAAAGTTCTTTTTTTTCTTACTATTTATCAAAAATTACTTTAACTCTATTTTTTACTATTTACAAAAATAACTTTAACCACCATCTTTTTTGTTACTTTCAAATTTTACCTTTCCCCTTCTCTCTCTCTCTCTCTCTCTCTCTCTCTCTCTCTCTCCCTCTTTTTTTTTTTAGAACTTTAACCCCACTCCACCAATCAACTGTCAAAGCTCTAGCTCTAATTTTAGAAATTCGAAATTACTCTTTTTTTTAGCATTCTTGTTTTTTATATTTTTTACTTCCAAAATTACTTTTAACTCTTTATTTTTAGTAGTAAATAAATATGAAATAAAGTTTTTTTCTTACTATTTATCAAAAATTACTTTAACTCTAATCTTTACTATTTATAATAATAACTTTAACCCATTTTTACTATTTATTGCATATTTATTTATGACTAAAAAAAAGAATGAGTTAAAAGTAATTTTTGGAAGTAAAAGCAGTAAAAAAAAGAAAATGTTACAAAGAGGAGGTTAAAAGAACTTTTGAATTTCTGAAATTGTGGCTAAGGCTTTGGCGGTTGGTTGTGGGGTTAATTGGTGGTGTGGAGTCGATTCTAATAAGAAAAAAAGGGAGAGAGAGAGAGAGAGGGGGGGAAGGTAAAATTTGAAAATAAAAAATAGGGTTAAAGTAATTTTCGATAAATAATAAGAAAAAAAAGAACTTAATTGCATATTTATTACCAAAAAAAAAAAAAAGAGTTAAAAGTAATTTTTGAATGTAAAAAGTAAACAAATAAAAAGTTAACACCTTCCGTTAGCTCCATCCGTTAAAAATTGACGGAATTGGACGGCAGGGGTTTAATTGCTAACGGAATGCTAAGTTTAGGTGTTTTTTTGTTAATAGTGAAAGTCCAGGTGTTTTTTTGCAAGCTGTCAGAAAGTTCAGGTGCTTTTTTGAAATTTTCCCCGTCATTTAACATAATATTTGGAACCTCTCCGCTTAATACAACTTAAGGTTTTTGATTGAATCTAGAGTTTCTACAACGTTAAACCTCATAACTTACGACTGATAATGGATGTCTACATAAACTTATATTATTCGCCCAACACATTCATTTGAGGTTTTTTTTGGGATTCTCTCCATTCTGTTAGAAAATAGATTAGCCGTAAGAACACATGCAGGTCCCATTTCGCTAAGAATTTTTTTCTATTTTACGAGACAAATCATTCTCTCACAATACATTATCTTTAATTTAAAAATTAAGTAGTATTTATTTTTTCAAATAAGTACTTGTTTTAATTAGTGGAACACACCCGCAGAATTATGGCAAGATATGTGAATGTGTCCCTCCTCCGAACTTTCCTTTTTTGTTCTCATTTGGTTCCAAATTATTCCCAGCCCATTTTGTTTAGAAAAGTCTTCTACTATTTTAATTTGATTAGGTTTTAACTTAACAGATCCAAAAGCGGCCCAACTTTACTCATAATTATAACTAAATGGAACCCACTGGAAAAAGTTTAATATAAAGAAGACAAAGCTTAGGGTGACCATAAAATGATTAAGTACGCAAACATCAGTGCCAAGGTGGTAGTTGATCAAGTGATTGGAGTAGCTAAGGTTGCTCCTCTCCCACTTATCTCGAGTTCGATACTTGAGACCAGATGATTGGAAGAGAGGGCTCCAATTTAACTTGCACCTTGATAAGGACCTACTGATGAAGCCCACGGCCTGGCGATGGATTAATAATTCCTCCCCAGCCAGGTTAGCTATGGCTTAAATCCGAACATTTCAAGTCAAGTAGATTCCCTAATTGATCGGGGGTTGCTACACTAATTCAATCAAGCGAAGATCGGACTGTAGCTAGGGTTTATTATTTTTTCCCACTAGGGTACCAGAGGCAGTGGGACTGTGTGGAAAAGCACCCGTGATGTCAAGCAATTAAGTCCAGGGTTTCATTGGGTTGGAGTCGACATTTCATAATGTGGTCCAAGTTTATCAAACCTATATAATACTATATCTATATGTTAGGTTTGGAACCTTGGGTCCCATGTTTTGTAAAGGAATCAGCATTGGAGTGCCTATAATGGCACTGTTAATTCCGCAAAAGTTTTTATTTTGTAAGTACTTATATTTTATTTTACGAAATAGGTCATTCTCTTATAATACATCAATTTTAATTCAAAAAATAAATACTTATTTGAAAAATAAGTAATTATTTTCCTTAGTGGAACAGAGCCTATTCGCAATGGGTTAAAACTTATATGTTTCCTCTATTTTCGCCGCCAAATTTGGATATGAACAACTTACCCTCCCTATGATTTGTATACATCCCAAAAACCTTGTGAGATTTATTTGTCTGTTGCATATTTAATTAGGACTTTAAAAATTATATAACAAAACAATAAATGTGTGATTTTCTGCAATAATCTAATTAATCGGTAAAATTGATGGACCCCATGAATATGAAGTAAGTCGTTAGGTACTTCTGACTTGGGATTTTTTTAACCATAGGACCACAAGAAGGGAATATTCTGAAATAAGTACTGGATAGTTGATACAAACAATAGAGAGAGAGAGAGAGAGAGAGAGGGGGGGGGAAGGAGAAAAAGTTAAGAAAAATTCTAAAACTACACTAACACTTCAAAAATTATACAATCACACACAAACACTTATACATACCTACAAGGGGCCACATACTCTAAAGACAGTGACAAGTCCAAGATTTTTGAACCATGGCTCAACAATCATTTCACTAAAACAATAATCTCCTCTTTAATTTCACCAAAAAAAACTCACTAAAATAATAATCTCCTCCATCTTTAATTTTCCAAAAAAAACTCGAGAACTCCTACGATTGCATTCGACGGGTTTCATATTTTGAAATTACTGCATGAATGCCATGAGACAGCCTTAACATCCTGTACCTGTGGGGTGGGAAGATGGAGAGTGATCAGCGGTGATAGACGTGCTAGAGGAGTGGAGAGGACCCACCTTAATGGCAATTGCTACCTACCTAAAATATGAATTTTGATAGGAACTTTTGGCCCTCCTATAGTGGCGGACTAATGATGAGTATTTTTACAATGGAATTGGAATTGGCCTTGTTGACAATGACTTCTAATCGAATCCAGAGGTGGACTAATGATATTTTTACACCTTCCTGTGTTTTCTGATTTGGTAACTACTGAAAACATGTGGGATCAGAACTACTCCTATATATAAAATAAAATAAAAAAAGAGTGGTGCTATCTGCACCGACGGTTTCCGTAGGGAAACCGTACCGACGGCCATGCGCGGCCGTCTCCGGCCACCGGACGGCCGATCCGAACCGTCCAAAAAATTTTTAAAAAAAAAACGAGGGGGCCACGCGGGAATCAACGACATCCGAGGTGTGTAAAGTGCTTGATCCGAGCACCATTTTTTCGTGTATATATGTATGCGTGGCCGTCGGTACGGTTTTCCTATGGAAACCGTCGGTACAGATAGGATTTCCGAAAAAAAAAAAGAGGGGGGCCAAACGTAACCCAATACACGAGTCTCGTGTCATTGCGAGGTTTGGGAAAGGGTTGACGTACGCAACCTTACCCCTGCAAGCAAAGAGGTTATTTCCGCGACTCGAACCCGTGGAATTAAGTCACAATTGAACAACTTTACCGTTGTGTCAGGCCCGCCCTTTTGGGATAAGAAGTATATGCACTCGAAAATTTGATGGGACACAGTCTTTGTAGAATGATTAAAAAAAAAAAGTGTCGGTCCGACCATCAATGTTACTAATATACAAAGATAGATATTTCCGTGCTTTGATATGGAGGACTTGCATAGATTTGAACTTAGTAATGTTTTCAGTGATGTTGATATGATTTGAATTAAACTTTGTCACACAAATTCCAAATACACACAAGGATGGTACAGCTGAAATGGGTTGGAAAACAAAATGGTAAGCAGTTCAAAAGCAGCTAAGGCTTTCCAAATTCCAATCACTTTTTGGGAGATACAAGTAAAAAACCCTGGGAGATTTGGATAAGCTGGCGAGAGAGATCAATAAGTTCTTGTCTTACATGAGGTCGCATGTTCAAATTTTTCGGAGGCCAAAATTTCCAAACATCGAAATCATTGTGGAAGGTTTGTCAGGTCGTTAACTTCAGGACACCGGTACTAGTTGAGCTGTTGAGGTATGTGCAAGCTAGCCCGGGCATCCGGTTATAAAAACAAAAACTAATCCATAACATATAGGCTGTCTAGTCCACCTGCATATATGTGATGGCAACAGTAAAGGCTAATCTTAGCTTTATTAGTTAGTAGCATGTTATACGTACCTACGAAACTAGACATTAATATCATACCAGCAAAAACCAACCATGGGCATTACAAACCAACTAAACCTAATAATAAATGAATTACTAGTACTAAATTGGTGGCACTTTTCTAAAAGTTAAAAATGGTCCCAATAAAGTAATTATAGCCATGCGGCACCATTGATTATGCTACTACCTCAATTTGGAATTACATGAATTTGTCACCAACGAAAGTCCATGGCTTTTGGGCTATGTTTTGGATTTTATAAGCATGCATGCATGCATGTATGTGACCATGTTGCTGTTGGGCCACTTTACTCTCCCCACAAGGAGAGGCTTCCATGTGATAAGAAGTCGTGACCAAATGAGGCGTTACTTCAGTGGTTAGGAATTTCGACTTGATTGGATAAGGATCAACCCCATCATTTCCATCCTATAGGAACTATGAGATCACCCCAAGGACGCCTTCGGCATCCAGAGGTCATGAACTGACCATAGAATCTTGCTCAATGTGTGGAACGCATTAGTTGTCCGCTCTCAAGTTGGGTAGTAAAGGTCAGAGAAGGGCAATCACTGACTCTTAAAACTGGCACTCTTAAGACCAAAGAGTCGGGCCAGGGGAGGGGAAAGCTCTCTATCCCTGGTTCTCCTGTATTTGGATCCTCAAGAACCATAAGAATCCATAATTAGAATGAGATTTCAACTCAGCACCCCTTGAGTGAGATTTTGAGAAGAATTGCTCTTTGGAGAGCACAATACGATGAAAGTTGCAAGCTGTATTTGGAGTCAAGGTTCAAGTCCCCATGATCTCTCAAGGCTATACATACTAACCCCCCATTGGTGGACCTTAGTTTCAGTCCCGACATAGGTGAAGTAGGGTCGCCAACAATTTTGTGATGAGACAATATTCTCTGGTGAAAGCCACAAAGTACTATATCTGTACTTTCCCTTTGTACAATAATAATAATAATAATAATAAAGAGTCGTGCTGTCTCATACTATTGGCCACCATCACGTTATCTGCTTTTTCATCAATTGGAAAAAAAAAGATGGAATGATGATCCCCACTTTTGACACTATACTCCGTACCCAAAAAATGTTTGTATAAATAGACTTTTCGGTGATAACCTTGAAAGATCTCTTAAGATTTTAAACGTGATTCAACAGTCGAAAATGCACTAAACAATGGCATATGCATTTTTTTAGAACATAACGTTTTTAAATTCCACTTTTGAGACCCTTCATAAAATGGTGGTGTAAACTGTAATGGTATTTGTTGCAAGTGTAGCAAATTGCATAAAAAGTACTCGTACTAATATTGTCAAAGTATTAGCAAACCTGTTTGTTTGGCTGGATATAGTTAGAACTGCTTGACTACTCAAATTTTATTTAGTTTGAGATTACACTAAAGAATCCTCTTTTCTGTTCGAGTACAATAGAAGTAAAAGTTGGCTATATTATATTTTCCCAAATCCCATATATGGTACATCCCAATTTAGAGCGATTTAAGAGTATGACATTTCTTCTTCTTTTTTTCCCCTCTTAGAACCACAAGGACTTCACATGATTATTCCACAGTTATGCTTTTTCTGGTGATGCCATGTGAATTATATTATGACATTAATGACATCACATTTGGTTTTCTAGTCAGGGATGACAATTGGCCCCGCCCCGCCTCCTTTCCAATCGGGCGAATTTTCATCGAATTTTGGGGTACCGAGTGGGTTTGGGGGAAAATTAGAAAAACTCGATTGGTGTCGAGTAGGATTCATTTTGATATTATTCTACCCCTTTTTATCCGCCCTGAAGTGTTTTTATATATAAGATTGCATTTCGACAATAATAAACTCGTCATTATACTTAAATAATTATATTTTTACTCTAATATTACTACTATCATTATACAAAAATATTATATTTTTACTCTTATATTTTCACCATATATATAGCTATTTCCTTCCATTTTGATTTTATGTTAAAGTTTCGTCCTTACTTCTTGCAGGCCAGGGCGAGGATGGGTGCGCGCCCAAGAATCACACAGTTAAGATTGAGGTTCGAGGCCAGGGCTGTGCGGTATTTTTCTGGTCGGGCCAAGGTATGGCAAAACCCTCCCCACCCCACCCCATTGCCATGCCTAGATTTCCACTTTATACAAGAGTTTTATTGGAAGGAGAAATGCAGCTCTTGTATCATTTTCAATTCTTTGTAGATCCAAGGGGGAAAGAAACATGAGAAGTGTGAGAGGAACATGTTTGTTTCTGGGGTAGAACAATTGAGTTAATTTTAGTTGAATGTCTCTTTAAGAATGTTTCATGATACAAGTGCTAATTACTCCAACTGCTTTAACATTGACGGGTGACCCAATGGGAATTGAATTTGATGCCTCCGTTTCATATTACTTCCCCACTCCCTTTAAGTGTCCATTAAGTTCACTTTCTTTCTTTTGAGGATAATACGAAAGGGGGTTCGCTTTCTTCAACCAACCCGGCCCCCCAAAATAGGTTTGAGTATTGAATATTATCGGAGTACCAAATGACATTGTCATGCAATATTTTTGGTGAATAAAATATCGTTACCACACAATGCGGGTAACTCCTTATCTCCTAAGCGCCTAAAAAAAGTGAATGATTATGTCCCTATCGGATACTTGCCGCTACATAAATAGTCAGGAGTATCACGCAGGCAAGGCCACGTGGTACTCTGGGAGAGCCGAATAACTAATCCAAAAAATCTCCAGGATTCAAGTTTTACAGGGGGTGGGGCTTTGGGGGCCAAGGTTATGGATAGTCTCTGAACCCTTCTGCTCTGAACCCTTCTATGCTTACTTTAACACCCTCCATTAACTCCTGGTGATGTATACAGTGTTGAAAAAAAAAAAATTCAAGTTAGAGTTTAAAATTACGAGACCCCGCTTGTTAGTAGTTGTAAGTCAACTTGTGATTATTTATATGTGTAATCTATCTGAAAATCTGGCATTAACCCCCAAAATGTAACGTACAAAGTAATTAGGTTCGACTTCACTTCTTCAACCATTGAACTAATCGGACTGAAAATGAATTATGTGATTCAATCTTTTCTACTTAGTTCGAAAAGGATGGAAAGTCCATTTGAATCGTATAATGAACTTTAATATGATTTGGAATGGGCAAGACATTTCAGATCAGGAACATTCATTAGTATTACGGTTTGAATTCATTCAAAAACTATTCCATTACAGAAATAGACGGTTCATACATAAACTCTCGTTTGGACCGGAGAGAATCCATTTCAGTGGCATTATTAATGTCGTTGGCAAATGTTTGGCGCGGAATCTAAATTTTTCTTTTTCCGGCCTATCTATGGAATCAAGTCAACCCTCCTGCATTTCCCAGTGTTTACTCGCCCGTGAAGATCGCGGGCATCATCGTAATAACATCAAGTACCCCAAGGCCTTTCAGTCATTCCAACAAACATGCACTCAATAGTATTTGCGCGACTTACGTGTCCGCTCACATCCATAGAAGACAGAAAGGCACCCAAGCACACAGACCCACAGTCCCAGAGAGAGAGAGAGAGAGAGAGAGAGAGAGAGAGAACATAACGGAGACAAACACCAAAGCCGAGAGCGAGAGAGAGAGAGAGATTGAGGTGCTTATCCGGTGCTCAAAGTCCTTCTGTTTCAGAAATCTCTTTCTGGTGGATTGCAGGAATCTACGTCCTTGGTTCTCTTCGATTCATCATTTCTCCTGTATATCCACTTGAAAAAAAAAAGAACAAAACTCAAGAGGAGATTTCGGAACCCTGGACAATCGAAGGTTTTGCGTTGGATAAAGGTTCAGCTCTCCTCAACACCACCTCGTTTGTGTCGACATTTACACACACATGCAGCAATGCATTTTTGTAGTTGTAAAGATATGTATACACATACTGTACTACATGGATGATAGATAATAGATTAATGTGGTCGATTTGGATTGCCGCGAAACACAGTGAGGCCAGCGGTTTCACCAAATTTCAGCAATGCATTTATTTTTTTGCTGGAGCTTCCTTTTTGTTGATAGATCTAGTCAGAACTTAAATTATTCTATTTTGTTTTTGTTTCGCCTTTTTCCCTTTTATTTTCCCCTTTGAAAAAGAGAAGCCAAGAAGCGTCTTGCGTAATCCTCCTCCAGATTTGTTGACTCATTTTCTGAACTCAATTGCAGTTGAATTTTTAGGACTTTTATCTGTTTCATACATTTGTATATTTAAGAGGCGTCACTAGATTTTGCTTTGTATTTTTTATTAGTATTTTTTTTTTTTTGTAGTTTATTTATGTTGGATAGATCTAGGCAGAGCTGGAATGATGTATTTTGTTTCACCTTTTTTCCTTTTCTAGTTCATATTCCCTGTTGGAAAAGAGAGTCAAGATGCGTCACGGTTAATCCTCAAGATTTATTTGACTCATTTTCTGAATTTAATTGCAGTTGAATTTTTAGAATTTTATTGAAGGAGATCTGCTGTGGAGCTTTTGGGTTTCTCTTGAAATAGGAGCATTGATATTAGCTTTGCCTTTTGCCATACGTTAGGCTCTTGATTTCCATATTGACGTTCAGTGAGAAGTTCAATTGGGTAGTGGTACACTGATACTGGTATTAGAATTTTACCACTGCAGATTTTGATTCTATGCATGCTGGTTGGCCTAGTATATTTTATATAGGCTCCTTTTTTGATGGATAAATCTAGGCAGAAATTGAATAGAGTATAATTTTATTTTATTTTGTGTCACCCTCTTAGTTATTCTGATTTATTCTCTCTCTTGTAAAGGATAGTCAAGAAGACGCACGGGTAATCTTCCAGTTTTCTTGACTCATTTTTCTGAATTCTATCGCAGTTGGATTTTCTGAGAATTTGTTGAAGGAGATCTGCAACGGAGCTTTTTGATTCCTCTTCAAATAGGAATATTGATATCAGCCTTACCTTTGTGACATTAGGCTGTTGATTTTTTATTGATATGCAGTAAAAAGTGAAATTGGCTAGTGGCATTGGAATAGCAGATTCTGCTTTTCCTACGCTTTTGAAGGCGTACGGAGAGATCTTATGAAGCATTTGTGTTCCTATCGATTCAGGAAAAATTGAGATCAGCTCTGCTTTCTGTTATGGTTGCCTTCGAACTTTTAATTGCCAGGTGGGAAAAAGTGCAATTTGAGATGTGGTGTTGGAACTGAAGGTCTGATTTTCCTGCATTTTCCGAAAAATCTGTGTAAGAAGAAGGGGGAGAAAAAGTTAAGTTGGTTCCTAATTCGAGTGATCCCATCAAGAGATGTGTATTGGGTGGTCATTCTGTCAGATTTGAAAAAATGAGTTTAGATAAGTAGTTTACAGAGGTGACCGTTGGGGGGTGGTGAGGATGGCAGGAGCATGGGAGCAAATAGGGGAGATTGCGAATATAGCCCAGCTTACAGGTTTTGATGCCTGCCGGCTAATTGGGATGATAGTGAAAGCCGCAAGCACGGCTCGGATGCACAAAAAGAACTGCAGGCAATTCGCACAGCATCTGAAGTTGATTGGTAATCTGCTAGAGCAGCTCAAGATCTCGGAACTTAAGAAGTATCCGGAGACCCGGGAACCACTGGAGCAGCTTGAGGATGCACTGAGGAGGTCTTACATTTTGGTCAACAGTTGCCAGGACCGGAGCTATCTCTATCTGCTTGCGATGGGATGGAACATTGTGTACCAGTTTAGGAGGGCACAAAATGAGATCGACCGATACTTGAAGATCGTACCTCTCATCACTCTAGTGGATAATGCTCGAGTCAGGGTACTGATAAGTTGATTATTTCTTGTTCCATTTCAAGTTCCTTGATTGTTTGATGATTTCCCATAGTTTGTACTTGTTTTTATTTCTTCCTTGCATTTCATGTTGTATTGTGGGTTCTTTTGGTATAATTTGAGCATGGGAGAGACGTGAAGTCAGGTTATATTTGTAGGCAGTAGTTGTGACGCAGCGGAATATACTCGGGATTAGATAGTGTTCTAGCAAACGAGAAAACACTCAATCCACGAGCAAATCTTGAAATTCACGAGGAAAAGAGAGAAAAACTCTATAATCTTAATGAAGGAAAGATTGAAATATGCCCACAGGCTACGTTTTTATTTACAGGCTCAAACACTAACTCTGCGGAATATACATGGGATTAGATAGTGTTCTAGCAAAAGAGAAAATACTCAATCCATGAGCACATCCTGAAATCCACAAGTTAAAGGGAGAGAAACTCTATAATCTTAACGAATGAAAGATTGAATATGCCCACAGGTTACGTTCTTATTTTTATGCTCAAACCCTAAGTCCATTATGAAACAATAGATTCGCTAACCAAGGAAAAGAATAAGAAAATTAAGAAAGAAAAATTCAAGATTAAAAATAAGAGATTTAACTTAACATATGGCAATTAAGACTATTAACCAATAGAAACATGCCAAAAGAAAGTGACACAAAATTAAAGTTTCCTAAACCAAGTTATTACTAAGTTTTCATATGAACCTTAAGATTGTGTGCTACATCAAGTTGGTGGATGTAAACCTTGTTGAAAAATTCTTTTTAATCAATTCTTATTCTGTTTTGAGTATAGTACCGCCTGCCTCAGTGGTCTGCCCTAGGATTTGTTCATTCTTATTAACATTTATTCTTGTTGTTCTACATTGTCATGTTGTACTGCTTTGTTCTTTGGCTTGATTTTCCTATTTATGAAGTAATAGCGGGAAGTTTATTGAGAATGACCAATCTTTTGCTGCTTCATTTCTGTTGGAATTGCTACGTTTGGTGACAGTAGTCTTTTTGTTTCCACTAATTTGGAAGGGGGTAGAGAATCTGTTTGTAGTAACTTTTCATGATTTGGAAGAAAGGTCTCTCTCTGATGATTACAAGGAATTGATGTTTAGTTTCCAACTGATAGAATGTACTAACGAAACTTTCCTATTTAGAAAACACTCTGTGTTGCACCTTCTGTAATGTTGTGGCATGCAAATGCTGTTGAATGCATATGATTGGGATCTTAGTGCATCATGAAATAATGAACTCATGAGCACTGTATTGGTTTATGCATAATGTGGTGGCTGTTTGTGGGGTTTGTTTCTCTTAGGAGTTTTGGCTTTGACAAAAAGGGATGATTTCTTTTTTGTTGTCTCAGTTGAGGATAGTTAATCAACTTAATCCTGCTAGGCTGGTGGCCAAAACAATGAGAATGTTAACCCGGATGTTGTTTATTTCATTTTATTCTTATTGTTGTAGTTATAGCAACCAACTAGCATGTACAGTGTTGTAATTTTTCTTACGTGATTGTGCTAATTCGTTAAAGGTACTTTCCAGTTTGTAAAAGAAAATAACTTGCTCTAAGTTGATCAATCTTCACTTTCCCGCAATTGGCAGGAAAGATTGGAGTATATTGAACAGGATCAACGTGAATACACATTGGATGATGAGGATAGGAGGGTGCAAGATGTGATACTTAAACCAGATCCGGATGCTATGGTGTTGAAGAAAACTCTTTCTTGTTCCTACCCCAACTTGCCTTTTAATGAGGCAATTCAAAAAGAAAATGAAAAGCTTCAGGTAGAACTACAACGCTCACAAGCCTGTATGGATGTAGGCCAGTGTGAAGTAATCCAGCATCTGCTTGATGTCACTGAGTCTGTTGCTGCAACTTCTCTGTCTCCGAAGAATTCACCCCCCACATATTCAAAAATGGCGGAACATAGTTATTCAGACCTTAATAGTGATAAGGAGAATGCATATGACGAAAGCTATACTAAGAAAAGTGGGACTAAATCAACTTCGAGGTTTGTTGTCTCTCTCTTTTTATCTCGAGTGTAAGGGGGTATGTATCAGTCATTGGTCCTTCAAATGCATTGTGTGTCTTGGTGTCAAATGACCTATATTGTCTATCAGTTTGTCTTGGTGTCAAATGACATATTTTCTGTTGTTTTTGAAACTTGCCATATCAGAAAAACAGTGGCCCAATAATTTAGCTAGCTCTATCATCAAGAGATTGTTCCCATAGCCTGCTTTGATTCATGGCTCAGTCATATGATATGATGAGAATGTTTGTTAAATTATTTGCAGAAACACTTCTTCAGTATCATCTGGACAAGATCTGCTGTCTACTAGAGGTTCAAAGTGGGATGACGAATGGCACTCGGATTTGCTTGGCTGCTGTTCTGAACCTCTTCTGTGTATGTTTTGCCGATTTGCATTCAACTAAATGATAGTAGAGTGGTAATCTATTTTGTGTATTCAACATGAGTGCATGCTTGTTGGCCTCGCAATAGTCAGCCGTCACCAATGATATGTGCTTGAAAGGTGAAAATCCAAAACAATCTTGCTTTCCTTTGCTTGATCGATGAAGAGGTAATAGAGAAGTGTTCTTGTGGAGCAACTTCTGCCCTTTCTTTGTCCCCTACACATAGATTATAGATATTATGGGGGCATAGGGAATTCTGGATTTACTCTGATAATTGTTTTCTTCTTTCTTTCTTCTTTTTTTCTTTGTTTTTTATTGAAGTGAATCTCATTTTTCATTCCTTGAGAGGTAGATGCCCACTGAGTTAAATCTTAGTGGGAACGGATAGTGCCGATTTGGGTTGGAAGATAATAAATTTTTCTCTAATCTGGAAGGGAATTTGTCTTAATAAAAAGAAATAGTATGAGTATTTTAGGAAAGCAAAAACTCATTGCTTATTCATATGACCTGCTTAAGATTTCATTTCTTAGGTATTATCTGCTGGTAATGAAATAGTTTGAATTAGCCAAAATGGTTAGCACGGAGGTTGGGTCTGGATTTATGTGTAGCATGATTTTTTTTGCTCTCTACCATGAGTTTTTATTCTTCTTTAAATGTTGTGCCTGTACATTGATTTGGATTATCTATTCCTGGATGAAGTCATTCAAGCATCATGCTATGGCAAATTGGCAATGCTTTACCATAGCAGGGCATACCGTGAATTTATTGGTGGAACATTTTACAATAAATGGATATAAAGAATCTAATCAATCTATTAATGCAAATCTCATATGGCAATGAGAGACCACGGGAAGTGGGTCCAGAGATTTCAATTTTCATGAAAAGCTACATTTTTAGTGTTGTTCCCTTTTTTTATGGAGCACATTAATTGAAGAAAGGGCTTGAGTTGGCAGAATGAATTTGCAAACCAAACAAACCATACCTTATGTCCCGATTAATAGGGGTCGACATTCTGCTCTATCAGGAGCTATATGCTCAGTTTAGTTTAACATATTCATGCCATTTTAATTGGAATATCTCCTGTCAATGTAGGTCTAATTGCAATTTGCTGCATGACCTTTTACACTCGTAACTTGTAAGCTACTCACGGCTGCATTGTAAGGTTTTACCTTTGTTTGAAACCTGCACCGTTTGCTGAGTTGTTGTTTATGTAGTTGTTTCCCTTTTTACATCAATTGAGAAATTCGTCTGGTAGCCTTTGCAAGTTACAAATTACAAGACAAAAAGAAACAATATTTTCATGGTTTATTCTTCTTTGTGTCCTTCATGCACTTAATGTACTCCCTCGCTAGGATCTGCTCATCAACTTCGTAAAATATATGGTATGTTTCCTCTCTGCCTAGTGCCTTCCAGGTGCTGTTTTGCTTTCACTGCGCCAAATGTTTAGTGCAGATAACATTCCTGTTTTGAGTAGTTGAGGGGGTAGTATTTTTTAAGTGTTTTCTGAGATGATTATCTGTACTTTATAGGTATAAAAACTTGCTTCTGTCCTTGTGGGACCTTATCGAAGATTGCTACTGTGGCAACGGGCAGGCACATCTGTAAGTGCCTCTCATACTGGTCTAGGCTTATAACCTTCTTATTAGAACTAAGTGTAACTGGGATTAGTACTTTGGCTTCAGCTAAATAGGATGCTAGTTTTATATTGATGCAACTCTTGCTGCAAATTTGTTGATAGTTTCACTCCATTAATAACTCTGGTCTGGACTGTAAGAGCATTCTTCAGATTTGAGAATTCTCATGTTTCTGCTGTCATTTACTCCTTATGAATGAGCTGCTGTGTGAAACCGGGAATGTTGAATTATGGTTATCAATGCCAAATATAGCTTAATATCTTTCTGTATTTGCCATGATTTTGTATTATATGGAAGCTTACGTAGAATTTTGCTGTCTCTAATTATCAGCTTCTGGAGAAGCGTGCAATGATTTGATGGCTTATTCATTGATATTATCTTGCTGTTGCTATACTTGCTGCATCCGAAGGAAGCTTCGCAAGGCGCTGAACATCACGGTAGCCCCTCTATGCTGCTGCTCACCATAATATCATTATGTGGTAGATGACACATAGGAGACGTGAACTGGATTAGGTTCAAAAGCAATTGCCTATGCCAACCCCACTCAAAAGGGGAAGGGAAAAACCTAACCCTGTTAATGCTTCGTGCCACATGTATCACAGTTTAATTGAGCTAATTGCTACCTTCACTTACAGCGCAAGTTGTAGTCAATGATTTCTGCATTTAACTCGATTCCTTTAGGACCATTTGACTAGAGATTTTTTACAAGTTCCCTGCAATGGTCATGGTAGAAAGGCGTTTTTCTTAAGTTTCAAGGTATTGTTTTGTTTTTGCGTTACCGTCCCGATGTCTTTGATACTCAAACCGAGTGTGTGCAAGGAAGGGCATGGTTCGAACAAAATTCTCTAGTTCTGTCTACTGAAGACATTGTCATTCTCATTTCTGCTGTTGTGCTGTCCGAGAAGTCTTAGTTCTTGATTTATTTTATTTTCTTGCGTTTTTCGGTTTGTTTTGGTCCTTGCTTTCATTTCTTCCGTTTGTTACTTCCGTGATTTACTTATGCAAAAACGGAAAAAAGACACTTCTCATCTCAAGTCTCCGATCCAATTTTTATGACAGGATTTCATAATATTCAAACTTCAATTTGCTCAAGTTATAATTGTGGTTCCTATTTTTTGTAACATTATTCTTCTTATTCATTCTCTCTCCTTCTCTGGCAGGGAGGGTGTGTTGACGATTTTCTCTCACATTTGATGTGCTGTTGCTGTGCCCTTGTCCAAGAATGGCGGGAAGTGGAGATTCGAGGGGCTTATGGTATGTCGTGTGCATAATGCATTAGTTCACTTTTTCAAAACAGCACGGTTTTCTTTACGTAAATGATAAATAATTCAAAACTTCCCGGTGTTCACCAGAAAGTTTGTGATACCAATTTTTTTTGGAACACATTCTTGCTGAGTTTGTCTAACTTTCTTTGTGGTTCTAGTAGCTTATTTTTTGTCTGTGCTATTAATTTGTTTTCCATTTCTGGAAGACGATATAGTTGTGATTTCATGATCTAAATTTGGCTTTTACAGGTCCTACGAAGACAAAAACAAGCCCTCCACCCACTCAGTACATGGAATCCTGAGATGGGGAAAATTGTTTAGCTGTTGAAAGGCTTCT
This sequence comes from Rhododendron ovatum, assembly GCA_019656835.1. Lineage (NCBI taxonomy): Eukaryota > Viridiplantae > Streptophyta > Magnoliopsida > Ericales > Ericaceae > Rhododendron > Rhododendron ovatum. Next base: position 1,349,678 of record CM033800.1, read on the forward strand.
GTACTTGAGTGTCGTTAAGAGAGAGCACCCAGTTGCCACTTTTTCTTAGAACCTTTGGTGAGATTCCTCTTCCGCCATTAGCTTACGCAGATGTAAAGAAGCTTTTAATAGCTACTTTCAGATTCAGAATGTGTTTCATAGAAAATTCAATGGTATCCATTAACTTAGATAGCTGTAAAAAGTAACTTTTACTATCTTCTTTCAGATTCAGCATATGTATTCAAATTGCCTGGGTGATCGTGCTTATATGTTTTCTTTTGTATACTTGTTTCTGAAATTCAATGCGGACTGTTTGTTGCGCTGATTCGGATACAAATGTGTTTAGAACCTTCCAGTGCGTGTGGGCCTCTCATTATTTTGTGGGATGTGCTTCCAATGGTTTTGGACACACGGGTACAAATCTGTGCACAAATGTGCATAGTGTTGGTATAATCGTTTTCATTTGACTTCTTGGTATAATCGTTTTCATTTGACTTCTTCTTTCTTCTTCTTGGTATAATCGTTTTCATTTGCACACGTGTGAGAATCATTACTGTTCTTATAACCATTCTGAAGTAAAATGTACTGTTCATCAGTTAAAATAATATGGCAGAATCATATGTGAAATGATCTTCTCTAGTGGCAATATGTATGCAAGAATTTTTTGGCATCGTTGTACGCACGAAGTTGCAAAAATTAAAAGACGTGAGCTTCCAGTTGCGTTTTCCATGATGCAAGTTTTTGGGTTCAAGAATTAAAAGACGTGAGCTTCCAGTTGCGTTTTCCATGATCCATGATGCAAGTTTTTGGGTTCAAGTTGATGGGGTAACATTAACATCTCTGGAGAAAAAATCCACTTCAAGTAGAATTACGATCTTATGTGATTCTTCTATTGTACAGAGGAACTTATTATAATTGCATTGGACCATTCGAGCAACTTATTTTGCTAGTTTTGATAAGAGACTGTCTTGGGCTTGTTTGATAACCTAAATTCAGCACTTAATACTGAATCAATTAAGTAATAAGTGATTCAGTAGGTTTGATAACCACATTTCATATTACTTAACAAATTAAGTACCACTTAAAATATAGGCTAAAAAATTGAAAAAAATTAAGTAGCTTTGAGCTACTTAATTCTGGCTGAATTTTTGTGTACTTACATTCAACCGTCATACCACCACCACAACCACTTCCACCACATCACCACCACTCCACCACCACCAACTCCACCACTACCACTTCCTCCACTACCACCACCACCACCAGCTCCACCACCACCACAATTCCACCACTACCATCACTACACCACCACCACCACCGCTCCTACCACCACCACCACCGTTGCTCCACCACTCCACCACCACCGCCACTCCCCCACCACTACCATCACTACACCACCACTCCACCACCACCACCACCACTTCCTCCACTACCACCACCACCAGCTCCACCACCCCACCACCACCACCACCACCACCACCACCACATCACCACTACCACTCCACCACTACCATCATTACACCACCACACACCACCGCTCCTACCACCACCTCCACCACTCCACCACCATCACTACCACCGCTACTCCACCACCACTACCATCACTATACCACCACCACCAGCACTACCAGCACTCCTACTACCTCCACCACTCCCCCACCACCACTCCACCACCATTACCAAAAGTATATTGTGACCGTTAGTAAATTAAGATAGAATTGGAACAAAATTAATTCATCATTTTTTTAATTCAGTACTTAATATATTTATCAAACAGCTTTTCAGCTTAAAAATTTCAGCATTCAGTTTTCAGTACTTAATTTTTCAGCTTTCAGTTTCAGTTTTCAGTTTTATCAAACAGCCCCTTATTTATGGATAAGATGGGCTGTAACTTGTTTACAGCACCAACTAATTTCAGTCGTCTATTCACGCAATCAATGGCTGAGATTTATTTTTAATTATGACCGGTAACAATTAATTCTTCTCCGGAAAAGTTTCATTAACATTTTGATTATCCAAAAGTGTTTTAGACGGTCACGATTGAGTATTGTAAACACTTGTTTACAGCACCTCTGTAAAGAAGATTTTCTCTTTTGATAATTAACTTAGTTCGACCTTGTTAATTATTAGAACAAATCATATTCGCCTTGAGGAAAATAAATGGTTAAACGGTAGAGTTAGGCCATTCATTTTTTCTCAAGACGGTTGCAATTTTCGAACCCGTGCAAATAGCATCCGACATGATTTTGGGAAGAATGTTTTTTCATGTGTGAATAATTTGCAAAGTGAACGACCCAAGTCATTGCCACGTAAAAGTACTGTAAATCTCATGCCTTTTTTTTTTTTTTTTTTTTTGTGATCTGATCTCATGCCTCACTTGAGAAAGATCCCTATTCCTCGAAGATCCCAAGCTATGTATTATATCGTGTTTTTTTTCCAATTCTAATCCGATCTCTTTAATTTTTCGTGTTATTGTGTCATGCCATAATTGTGTTTCATATCAGAAATAGCCAATCTGAATTTACTAACTTGTGTCCGATCGAATATTTTCACCCTACTCTTTTTTCTTTTTCTTTTTTTGAACAGATTTTCACCCCTACTCGAGGTAGGACTTATCTAAACAAAGTTTTCCATTAAAGCAGGCCTTGTAATTGGTGGCCCTGGATTTGTCCATTCAATTTTGACAGAACTTGGACTCTACAGCTTCTTTGACCTAACTTTTTCTCGAATTTTAGTTTACCCCGCTATGTTGTTGTTTTCCTAAATTTTTATTAGATTTTGCATTTTTATATTCTTTTTTGGTATTTTCTTCTGTATTATATAATTTTTTTCAACTTCCATCAATATTTTATTTTTTAATTCCTTTCGCTGAACTAAACCATGTAATGTAAAAATTACTCCTACACTCTATGATAAAAACCAAAAGTACAATAAACCCATGCCAAAATGTCAACAAGAGATTAGACCAAGAGGAACCTGGGGTTTATGCACATTGAGCTCATCTAAACCGTCTATGCTTAATAATGGACGTTTCAAATTTCATCTCAACGAAATAAATCTTAGGCGTCGACTAAGATGAAAGTTGAACCATCCATTCTTAAGCACGAACAGCTCAGATGGACCCAACGCCCATGCTCCACCAATTCGGCCAAGAGGGGGGCCTTCATATGCGTATCCCAATTGCCACATCTGAAGATATCGCCCTTTCCAACGCACTCTCCGTTATTGCCACGTACCCAAAATACATTTTTAAGAACACATCCAATGAAATACATACAGCTCACGCCAAATGTATAAACCACAGCAAAAGAAAACATTTCCTAAGGCCTGCTTCAGTTGGTGAGTTTCCCTATTACACAAATAATTAGGGTTTGATTGTTGGTGTTAGGTCGCAAAAATAAAAAATATTCATGCGAATTTCTAGTGCCATACTGGATGACCTGACCGAACCAGACTACCAGTGAGACAATTAAGTGAGATGCGAGTAAGTTAACTCGGACATTCTTACCATTCGAAAAAAAAAAAAAAACTCTCTTTGTCCAAATTTTTTAGTCCAATTCGTTCAACTTTTCAATTGATGATTATATCTCATAATCTATAAGATTTTAGGTGATTTAAAAAATTTGTTTGATAGTACTAATCAAAATTTATTAAATAAAATTCATATTACATATAAAAAAGTATTATTACTAATTAAAAAATATAATAATTAATTATCTGGTTTGGAAAAAATTGGGAACCGAGGGAGGACTAGAAAGAAAATTGATTTTGGCACTCCTGTTTTAATTATTGACACTCCACTCTTTTATATCTTGATAAAATGTACGGAATAACAATCAACACAACGATAGTGCAAATAACATTTTTGAAAACTAAAACTAGAGTGCCAAATGACATCCCTGCCGGAAAAGGATTACAAACCAAACCCTGTTGGCCTATTCGGCCCATCCAAATCTCATCTCTCAGTACGCCTCAGCAGTTAGAGAGAGAGAGAGAGTGGGCGTTAGGGCTTCGATCGACAGAGAGAGAGGGAGAAGCGAACGAGAAGCTCGAGATGTCGATGGCGTCGAAGAAGATCACTCTAAAGAGCTCCGACGGAGAAGCCTTCGAGGTGGAGGAAGTGGTGGCCTTGGAGTCTCAGACGATCAAGCACATGATCGAGGACGACTGCGCCGACAGCGTCATCCCGCTCCCCAACGTCACCAGCAAGATCCTGGCCAAGGTGATCGAGTACTGCAAGAAGCACGTCGAGACTCCCAAGACCGAAGATCGATCCGCTGAGGACGAGCTCAAGACCTGGGACGCTGAGTTCGTCAAAGTCGAGCAGCCTGTCCTGTTCGATCTCATTCTGGTATATCGTCTCTCTCCTCTCGATCCCCCTTTGTATGATCTTTTTGGTGCCTTTTGTTGACGCTTTTAGGATTTCTACTTTTGTAGTTAGTATTTTGTTTCTGTTTTTTTATTTATTTATTAAAGAAACTTGCGTTGGGTTTGTGTTGAGTACTTGGATCTGCCCAAAAAAAAAAAAAAGAGAGGGGTCAGAAAAGGAGTTTTTCTTTTTCTGAAACAACTGACTTTATTGTATTAGCGTTGTCGATCTGAACTTTTTTAATCTTGATTCATACTGTTGTACTGTTTATTAAATCTAAGTGAACAAGTAGCCTAGTCCTAAATAGCCCCGGACAGAGATGAATGGTGAAATAGGATTGACCAATTGATTGAGACACAAAGCTGGTTTGGTTTGGTTATTATTGTACTGTTCTGACCTTATTGTATAGTTTTTTTTAGGGCTGTCCAAGAAAAACCGAGAAATGTGAAACCGGTCCGGACCGAACCTATTCAATCCGTGCCTTTTGGATTTTCCCCGTGGATTAATGGTCCGGACACGGATTTGAAAATTAAAAAACTGTGAGATACGGATTAGGATTGGATTTTCCTTTCAAAACCGTGGATTAACCGAATCGGACCGTGAGATATTTACAAAAATAAAATTAAAAAAATATACATGTGTATGTGTAATATTTGTAAATAATTATAACTTTACTAATTGTTATGAATTTTTTTTAACAATTTTACATTAATGTGACTATATATTAAACTTAAGGGATAATAAGTGTAATGTTATGGAATGTCATAACTAATAAGTGTTTGCACTTTGCATTTTTAGTTGGCAGTAGCATCATTTTATTTTTATGGAAGGAAATCCGTGGATAAAACAGGGACTGAACCGTGACTCACGGTTCGGATTGGAACCGAACCGTGAGACTTTTGGATTAGGATTGGATTGCATTTTCTAAAAACCGTGAGATACGGATTAGAATTGGATTCATAGGAATCCGATCTAATCCGGACGTGGACAGCCCTAGTTTTTTTCTCTCAAAATTTTTGACAAAAGACTAAACAGAAGATCACTAAAAGTGAACAATACGACTGTGGTTAAGGAAAATTATTTAGGCCTTACTCCCCAAGTTTTTTTGGGTGTGTGTTTTCTTCGTATCTCCATTTTAGGTTTTGCTTTTGGTACCTTGGTAATGATCTATTTTGGCTAGTTACTTGCTGATGGTTGTTGTATAATTCTCTTTTGTCGATGGCTATGTCTACTGAAGTTATTATTAACCACTACCTGTAGTTACAAGGTTTAGGCTTGTACGAGGTTACCATCTGTTCTGGTCCCTTTGGTTGACGTAATGTAGCTTCCGCTTTTGAGTGATTGGTTTTCCTGTTCTGATTTGATCTCTATTTGATTTCCTTTCGGTGAGTTAGTAACGATCTGTTTGACTAGTTTCATATTGCGTAGGGTTCTCCTTATTTTCCTTTGGCCTTGTTCAGGGATTTCAATCGTGGATACTGGTTCTGTAATAGAGCATTACTGTTAGATAATGAGGTGTAGATGCTTTATGATAAGGTTTTTGTCTGTCAGTGAACTCAGAGCTTCTGGGGTTAAGGTGATGAAATTTTCTGATCATGTTTGGGTGTGGGGGGTTTGGAAAGTGTACTGAGGTAATTTGTCTCCATGCAAAACCGTTTTTCTTGTGTCTCATTGCTTCTGTCTCTTGGCTATGGTATTAATGTCCTATTGAGATGTAAGTTGGAGGTAATTAGTAACCCAAACTCTTATCTGTGCTGGATTGCGTGTTTCTTAGTCCTTGTAGGAAGGAAACTTAGCGCAACTCCTGGGATTCAATTGCTTAAGCTACTTTACCGTTGATGACTAGTTATTCAATTGCTTATTTTAATATCGTTTATCACTTCGCTTGTAACAATCTTTGCTGGGATTGATTTGTCCAGTCGAAAACTGGCTGGATGTGGAAACATAATATCAGCTAAAGCCGTTTATGTGTGTTGAATAATATACCAAATACATTGCCCTCGTAATCAGCACCGTTTTAACCAGTTATTATAGATACATTTGTTCCTGGCTTATATGATCCTCCCGCTTTATCTGTTTCTTATTTTTGTTTTGTACATTTTTACTGTGCCCTGTTCAGGCTGCAAACTACCTGAATATCAAGAGCCTGCTGGATTTGACATGCCAGACAGTTGCGGACATGATAAAAGGGAAGACTCCTGAGGAAATTCGCAAGACCTTCAACATCAAGAATGACTTCACTCCTGAAGAGGAGGAAGAGGTCCGTAGGGAGAATCAGTGGGCATTTGAGTAAGAAATTGGTAGTATGGTGAAGGCAAACTTGCAAACAATTGGTAACGTAAAGATATGGTGGATATTAAAGACTTTGGCTGTCTCTGTTTAACTACTGTACCACCTATTTTCAAGTCTTCAAACGTGGAAGCTCTTTAAAATGTAAATAACAGCTGAATTCCAGTGGTTTTATGGGTGGTGATTGAGACTTTGAACCGCTTGCAATTCCACCATTGTTTCTGTCATGATTCTCTGGTTTGTGTGTTCATCAATTTGCTCTTTTGTTGCACTGTTTTCAGTCGTCATCTGATGGATTTGAATATTGGTGGTCACGTGATGTTTGCCACTCGGCTATTGCTTCCTGTCTCCATGCTCATGTGGTGTTTGTGCTTTATTCACCACCCCAAACACCAACCTGAAGTTGAAACCATTTTCTCGCGGTTTACCTGTTAAACAGACATTGGATCCTCTGTCCCAAAGATGGTAGTCACTTTTCTCAGACTACCTCCAGTCTAATGACCGTGCCTTGAGATTTGTTCTTCCTTGTTCAACGTGTCTGAATGCACTTCCCCGTCCCTTAAGCAATTCTCTTGCAGTCTAACAACCTTGACGATATAGTATCGTTGCTTTAAAGCCTTAGCACAGGATATATTGCTGTGAATTAGTTGTGAAAGCCCAGCGTTTCTCTCCTCGGTTCCCTGAGTAGAGATGGCAACCTGCATCCAGAATCCAGATACTATGTTGCTTCTACCGTACACTGTGTTCATGGCAATATGAAAGACACAACACAATATAATGTAATAATGTAACATTAGGCGAATGATGCGTCATCCAAAAGGGAGTTACCAATGAAAAGTTACCATGCAAGGAAAAGTACATACAAACTCGATCCCGCCAATTTAGTTACAGAAAAGAAAAACTCATAGATATGATGCTGAACCCTGCAGAATCTCAAGAGGTTTCTGTATGGTCGAATTCACTCTCTAGACAAATACAGACAATAATTTGGAACTCCCTTGCTCACTAAAACAAGATCCACTTCTGGTGATATGTGAACGAGAGGCAAAGTGGAAGTACTTCCCTCAATTTCCTGTCTTGGTTGATCAAGAAGGCGAACTAGTGTGCTTCATGTTGCAGTTTTATGATGTTCCCCATAAGGGTATCGGCAGCTGTATTCAACGAATCTAAACCTCGATGGTTGACGGTTGAGGTAGCATAACCTTTAATTGTGTTGATGTTCTTGTCTCGCACTTAGGCAAGAAAACCAAACCAAAATTGTGTCCTGAACTACCACGCCCCTATGACATCTGCCTAGCAAAACTGGAATAACAAAGGCAACTTAACGAAGCAGGTCAGATAAGAAATCGCATGACCCACACCATTAGGAAGGGTTGTTTTCACCGCACCTGACATATCAGCGGCATTTAACATTTCCCCGGTCTGCGACTCTGCGAGGGGTTGGGATGCTCTCCACTTCACAGAGCAAACGGACACAGGTCAATCATGCTCTCGGACTATGGCTCAAAATGATAATGTGGTTGGCAACCATGCTTTCACTAAACTTTAGTGCTTCTAAGTTTTTCAATATGAAGCGATGGATAATGAAATGATTTCAGGAAATGGAGAGGATCCAAATCCCATCAGATATGCCAATCCCAGAGTGGCCTTGCTTCCACAAAAGGAAGTCCAAAAAATCAAGATCGGTCCGTAACAGCAATATCGTGACTATCACAATTACTTGCTTCTAACGTCATCCTTAGATGGGCATAAGCAACAAATGCATTAAAAGTCTGTCCTCAATGAAGTTTGCTCTATTGGAAAGGTGGCTTATTTTGTCGGGTTCATGTAACACAAAGAAATGGCAGTCGCTAATGATATTCTTGAACTGCTAGTGAACAAGGGATACGAATGCACCTATACCATTTGTTTGTTTAAGCATCCCAACATGGATATCTTGAAAGGTTCACATCTCCTATAACAATCATACCCACACAATGATCATTTGATTCCTACATAAGCATTTTGATAGCTAATTGGATGAAGTGACAAAACCCCGATAGTGAAAGCACGCATTCGCATTCCAATAAATGAGCAGTTTCTAAAATATCACACGGGTAATGTCCTGATCTAATCACAGTTATCCTGAATCAATACTTTGGGCATCTTGGGAGAGGGGTGTCGGGTACAAGTTTAGGCGATTACAATCGCGTCATCAAGATATTTGATGTGGAAGTCATTGTATCGCTTTCTGAAATGCTCAGAGCTATCTCATCTGAGTAAATTCAACATATCAGGGAGTGTCCAATTCTCATGTTAATCTCCGTTAACAAATACAAAGTTATCATATATTTCAGGCCTGGGCCTGCTACAGTATGAGTCTGAGCGTGAACCAAAGAAAATCAATATACTACCATTCCCCAAAGTGAAAGCAATGTGTGAGAAGATTGTTTATAGATCAAAGAATCTTTTTGAGAACAGTCAACAGTGTACATGAAAGAGATGCCGAGCCATACCACATAAGAAAGAGAATGGTGCAGCCCAGGTCTCTATCTTGTGCACCAGTGTCGTTAAATGTTTGTGTTTGAACCAGTTATTCTTCACCCATTAACTTGTTTCAGCTCCCCTCCCCCGTTCTTCTTCCAACGTATGAGGTCTTGCTGGCCAGTTGAGAAAGTGCACTCATCTTCATCACAATTTGATATATTCAGCAACATTTAACATCCTCCTCATGAGCCAATCCGATCCAAAAAACAAATAATGAACCAAGCCTTGTCCAGTATTCGGGGATGGCCATAATTCACCAACTATTACCGTGTCAAGGGCAGCGAGATAAGCCGAAACAAGGTTTTGATTTCCCGTTGATGCATACATTAGCTTTTGGTTTTTGTTTTTGTTTTGTGCAAAGGTAGCTTTTGAAAATTATTGGACAAGCAGCTTAGCCGCTGAGCCAGTTCAGCCATCATGATGTTCACCTCCTGCATATGCTGTCGGCAACTATCTCCGAACTTTAAGTTGTGAACAACTTCTTTTAAGTGAAAGAGACTACAACCGCCCATCTTTCTAATTCCTCGCTCCTTTATCATCTGCTTCATTTTAGCAACATCCTCCCATTGACCTGCTACGGCATACACATTCAACAACAATGCATAACATAAGGAATTCTCAGGCTCCAATTCAATTACAGCTTTGGCAATTTGTTCTCCCAAAATCACATTTCCCTCAAAACGGCATGCACCAAGCAATCTAGCCCATAACAAGGATTCAGATGATTCGTCCTCATTGACGGGCATGCTCCTAATGATATTCAATGCTTCTTGTACTAGACCAACACCAGCAAAGAGATTAGCCATACACCAATAATGTGCGAAATTGGCCTCTATGCTAAACAAGTCAAACATTTGGGCGAAGTAGGTTCTGCCCTCTATCAACAGCCCCGAACGAGCACAAGCACATAAGATACCTACGAAGGTAATTTTGTCAGGTTTAACATTGTTGTCCAAAACTGTTTCTTCGTCTCTTGAGCATGTTGTACCTAGCATTTTGGCGTATAGAGTTAGACCATCTTTTGGATTACCATGAATGCAATGGCCCAAAATCATTGCATTCCAACAAACCAAATTTCTGCCCGACATCCTATCGAAAACTAGTTTGGCAACATCCACCCTCCTGCATTTACTATACATATCTATCAAAGCTGTGTTGATGATCAAACTCGAATGCGCGAATCTCTTGATGAGATAACTATGAACTGATCTTCCTTCCTTCAGTCTTGCTGACCTACCACAAGCAGTGAACACACTCATCACCGTCGTGTCACTTCCTCTCAATCCCAGACACATCATCTTCCTAAACAACATCAAGCAGCATCCAGGGTTCCCACCATTCAAATACCCCGTAATCATAATGTTCCAAGAAATAACATTCCTCTGGGGCATTTTGTCAAACAACTGATGCGCAACATCCAATTCGCCAACCTTGGCAAACCCATCTACGATCGAGTTCCACGACACCAAGTCCCTAACCGGCATTTCATCGAATATCTTCCTCGCAAGATTAATAAGCTCACAACAAGCATAAAAATGAATCAGCGAGTTCTCTACAGGCAGAACACAATCAACACCGTTCTTAGTAGCTTGGCCGTGGCATTTTCGGCCCGACGCCAAGCACCCAGCTTTTGCACATGAACTAATGAGCGGAGCAAAAGTAAAGCTATTTGGAACAAACCCATTTCTCAACATATCAAAATAGAAAGCCACAGCTTCTTGTGGTACATTACTACAAGCATATGCCTTGATAACACTATTTATGCAAAAAGTATCTGGAAATTGAATACACTGAAAAACCAAGATTGTGTAATTAAGATCACCCAAATCAGCTGCACACTTCAATACTCTGCCTTGAAAATATGGTTTTCGAAACAGACCGCAAGTTATCAAATGGGCTTGGATTTGAAAGAGCTGTTTCCTGTTGTTACATGTCTTGAAGAGGTTTGTTGGGTTTAAGTCCGAGGTAGCTGAAGAATTGAATGGAGATGAAGGGGGCAAAGTGGGTTTGGAATGGACTAGAGTGGGATGAGAGAGAAAAAGAGGGTTTTTTCTGAGACGGAGGATTTCTCCAATGGAGACTACTCCTCTTGCCATTCACATTTGAAATATGGTTTGGACGATTTGCTATCAGTTTCTGTTAATGGAAGACAAACAAAGATGCTGCAAACAAACCGAGACGCTCGAAAACAGCTTGTGACTCGGCTCGTTAGAGTTGAACTTGACTCGATTAAGTGAGTCAAGCGCGAGCTCGAGTTTTAGACTCATTTAGATTCGATTATGTCCAATCGTAACATTTAGATTCTTGGAATTAGTCGAATTACACGCAAGATTATAAGAAAAGATAAAAAGGGAGATTTCAATTGCGACGTGAACCTTTTAAGCTAGAATAGTAAATGAGCCGAGCTCAAACATCGCATGTTCGGTTTGGCTCGACTTGGTTCATTTGCACCAAAACCTTTTGGCCCGTTTGGACGACGGATTTGTTTTACGTAAATTTGAGGGTGAATATATAAGAACGGAAATCCTATGTGTACCGACCAAAAGTGCAGGGAAATCGTACCGACCGCCGCGCGTGGCCGTCTCCGGCCACCGGACATATACACGAAAAATAGGGTGTCTAGATCAAGCACCCTACACATATCGGATGCCATTTATTCCCGCGTTGGGCCCCTCGGTTTTTTTTTAAAAAAAATTTGGACGGCTCGAATCGGCCGTCCGGTGGCCGGCGACGGCCCGCTGCCGTCGGCAGGTTGGAGTTGGTGCAAATAGCACGACTCATATAAGAATGGTGGATTTGTATATCCGGTGTTTGGGTATTTTTTGAGAAAAGAAATTTGAAAGGTGGATATGATGGAATCAGATGTCAAATGAATCAACTGCCCCCACTTTGATTTTTTAATGCTCAAAACTAATTGGTGTATTCCTTATTAATTAGAATAAATTAATATTTATCTTTAATTTTAGGATAAAATAATTTCATTTTAGAAAACAAACGTTGAAATTATGTTTTTTATTAGAAAGAATATGATTTTCAAGACAAAAATTAAGAAAACGTAATTGGAAAGGGAAAAAAAACCAATATAACCCATTTTCAGCCATAACAATGATTAAAAAATTAAGTGTTCCAATTTTTAGTCCGTTTGAATCGAGGCGAAGATCATAATTTTTTGATCATTTTATCATAAAGGATCATAATTAATTTTTGGCTCTAGGACTCTCATATGAGAACCCTAAGAGAGCCGAAGAACCAAATGAAAAACATATACTTAATTATGAGAGACATATAGATAAATATTAATTATGACCTTTCACGATAAAATAATAAAAAAATAATATCTTCTCATCAATTATAACGGATTGAAAATTGGAGTACTTAATTTTTTTTAGATTGTTTATATAACTAACAATGATCCAGAGAACATATATATTCTTTTACCGGTTATCAATTTTCGTTTGAGCTAATTTTTACAAGGGTCTATTGATTTAATATTTTGAACGTTCATGTAAAAAGTCACTTCAATCCGATATCGCCAGGGGTATTTTTGCCACAAGTGAGAGAGATTCAGGAGGACAATGGATCGAAACCCACCCGGATTTGCCAACGCTGGCTAAAACCCAATCCTATATCCACCTCCAAGTGGATATGTAATCCCACCATCCGAAGACCGGACTTGGTTGTTTGGGATAGACTAGAGGCTGTGTCCAAACGGGGGTATTAGATGGTTTTACGAGTTACGAAAGCGTTAGAAGAACTCGTCGAGGTTTTTTCTTCGAGGTTCGTCTCTCATGTCCGATTCCCGTAATTGCTTAGACTCTCCCGCAGCCGGTAACCGAGAACCCTTCTTTTGTATGCGTAAATTTCTGCATTTTGTGGTTTATTGATTCAATATGTGTTCCTAGTAATTTAATGGATCTTGGCCGATAAAATTTAGATCTCTCGTTTTGCGAATGATTTTTGGATCCACATATGTTTATGTTTGATATGTATTTGAAATCGAATGAATTGATTCAAATTCATAAGATCAAAGGGGATAAGAATTCACGAAATACACAGCGGAGCAAATAAAGTTTGAAACCTTTTGTATTGATGAATAATAGCCTTTATTCTCCGACTCGAAATTTACTCTCGTAATATGATGATGCTTATGTACAGAAAGGTCATACCATTATTATGTGCTGTTTAGTTTTTCTAATGAATGTGTGGAACGGATGTCCGAATCTTATCGTCAATGTGCACTATCCCTATCTTTTTTTTATGCTAATGCTTATCGCCACATGCATTGTGAGGTGCCGCGTGGACAACTTACAGCCCCCCCTTGCTGTCATTCCCACTCAAATGTGTCATGGCAAATGCGAGCCCCATGGTGCGCTTTGCCCAATGTAGATGGCTTGGTTTAGCATGCTGTCTAGCAGAATACCTTTAGCTGGCCTAAGAAATCTCAGCTCGGGTAGAGATTTTCCCAAATTGATTGTATCATGATATGATGACCACACATGCCCCTATTGATTCGTACAAGGCACGAAGGTCAAGACTTAGGAGTAGGAGCTAGGAACCCCGTGTGAACACTCTTGGACATAGAGTTCAGGAAGCATCAAGGTTGATTGGCCTATCCTTGTCGGATGGCACCACCTTGACTAGTATAGGACATAGGGGCAGCTGACTTAGATGTTTGAGGTTTCAGAGCACATATCGCGTTAAGGACAAATCGTATACATCCCATGGTACGACCCTGGAGTCTCTCACCTAGGACTAGAGTTAGGAAAGAAACTTACATATTGTCGAACCAAGGGGAACATGTCGAATATCCAAGGTACGTGGCCCACCACCTATGGTTCAACTCCTACATAAAGGTGGTCTATCCCTGTGTTACCTAAATCGCAGATTGTTCTCATACGAGAAAAAGGAAACACAAATGTTGAATGAATGCACTTAACCGATAAACATCAAATCAAATGTAATACTTCTATTTAAGTTGACTAGGTAAAACACGCATGTAGGAGTATTATGATCAAATTTTTTCACCTTTTTGTCTTGCCAACAGTGTTCTAAATGGCACTCGGCGGTAGTAGGGTGGCGACCCGCCGTCAAGCGCCTAGGCCGCCTAGGTGCCGCCAAGGAGTTCGGCGTTTTTTTTTGTGGTATTTTTTTGATATTTTTTCATACTTTTAGTGTATATGATGGTATTAATATATACTAAAAGGACTTCTTGTGTAATTTATCATAACACACACACACACACACATATACTACTATATATATATCGATTTGATAAGACTTCCTTTTGCCGTACCCCAGAAGTACCACAATATATATCAAGTAGTACCCAGCACAAAGATGAAACTAATTTGATAAGACTTCCTTTGCTATGCTTAGCATGATTGTACAATATCAAGTTTTGGTATAAAGGTTCTTTAGTATAATGGCATTAAACTCTGATTTGTACCCTAAATTTGGTGTTAAACTACTATTTGATGTTAGATTCCGAATTGCCCAAGTCATTTAGCTATTTCCTTTAGTTGAAGTGTAGTTATTATGTGTAGTACATTGCTTTAAGTTATAAAAGTATATTTGTTATAGCCGTACCCGTACCCTGCATTTTTTTAGGTTTTGCCGTATCGACATACCCATACCCGCTGTTGTACCCGTACACGTGCTTCTTAGGCGTGCGACAACTTTTGGCCTTCTGGTCTACTCCTTCTTAGGCGTGCGACAACCTTTGGCCTTCTGGTCTACTCCATCTTTTCGAAGGCACTGCCTCCTCATCTCTTCCAAGAGTGTTTAAGTCTCTCATCTTCCACCTCCCATTTTGCCATATCCCCAAAAGGTAAGGTTGTGCCACACCACCACCATTCTACTGCATAGTGCACTGGTGGGTCTGAATATGATTTTGAACATCTATAGGGGACCCATCATATGTAAGGTGAATCAGTTTTTACTGCGGCAGCGATTCCTAGTTCTATTCTAGTGGGATAATCATCGTTGTTGTTCTTTTGCATGATGGGGAGTTTAAAATATCTTAATCGGGATGCTTGATTCCTCCAGCTCACAATGATTAACCTGATATACAATATCGTATGTGGTAAAGAGCTAAAGCATGAAAGTCTTTCCCAGCTAAATCCAGGAAAGTTTTCCCAACGTGTATAGTTGACTGTAGTAATGGTTGACTGGTTGAATATAGGCTTACAAGGTGAGATGTGAAAGCACTCACTGGATCCCAAATGAATGTTTTGTTTCTCAAACAGGGTGCCCTGACTGTTAAATGAGTGATTTCTTTGGTGATACCAAATACTTGGTTCTATCAGTAAGTTCTTCACGTGCTGGTTTTAGGTACCTGCATTTCGAATTTTGATTGCTCATAATTGGTTTTTCATTTATAGGAAGATAGTTGCTGTGTTAGTTATTGACTAGCTGAAACTTTTGCACATTCATTAGAGTTGCTTGGGCTTGTAAGGATACGTTCACAAGTTACTAATGCGTTTTTCGGTCTTACAGGCTATTTGTGCAATTGTTCTTTGGTCTCTGATTGCCAATTGTAGTTCGTGAGGTACCACATAGCGACAAAGAGGAACTAAAGGAAGGTTAGAAGGGAAATTATAGTTATAAAAAGCAAGGAAAGATGCCTGCCCACAAGATTGAAAGTGGTCACAATGACACAGTTCACGATGTTTCCATGGATTACTATGGAAAGCGCTTAGCAACCGCATCATCTGATACCACTATCAAAATAATTGGTGTTAGCAACAACTCGACTTCACAGCACCTCGCGACTTTAACTGGACATCAAGGCCCTGTTTGGCAGGTTGCTTGGGCTCATCCCAAGTTTGGATCAATCCTTGCTTCCTGTTCTTACGATGGTAGTGTAATAGTTTGGAAGGAAGGTAATCCAAATGAATGGACTCAGGCTCATGTGTTCACTGAACATAAATCATCTGTCAATTCAATTGCTTGGGCGCCTCATGAACTTGGTCTCTGCTTAGCTTGTGGATCTTCAGATGGGAATATATCAGTTTTCACTGCCAGATCTGATGGTGGTTGGGACACCACCAGGATAGACCAAGCCCACCCTCTTGGAGTGACCTCGGTTTCTTGGGCCCCATCTATGGCTCCTGGCGCACTAGTTGGATCGAGCATGATGGATTCTGTTCAGAAGCTGGCTTCTGGTGGCTGCGACAATACTGTGAAGGTTTGGAAGCTTTATAATGGGAATTGGAAGATGGACTGCTTCCCTGCCTTGCAAATGCACAGTGATTGGGTTAGGGATGTGGCTTGGGCTCCCAACTTGGGCCTTCCAAAGACTACTATTGCAAGTGCTTCACAGGATGGGACAGTGGTTATATGGACTGTCGCCAAAGAAGGTGATCAATGGGAAGGTAGAGTTTTGAAGGACTTCAAGACTCCAGTTTGGAGGGCGTCGTGGTCTTTGACAGGAAACTTGTTGGCTGTGGCTTCTGGTGACAACAATGTCTCTTTGTGGAAAGAAGCAGTTGATGGGGAGTGGCAACAGGTGACCACTGTTGATTAATAGTTTCTAGATTTTTTGTTTTATCTTCTAGTGCCATTTCTGTCTTTTGGCATTTTGAAGGAATATTTTGCTAGTTTTCAGTACCATCTTTGTTAGAGTATCTTTTCCTTTTTTGGGGATAGTTTCGATTGTATGGGTTAATGGGATTGATCGCTTATGATATATCGGATTCTGGTGTGAAGGAACAAGATTGCTATAATCCATGTTTTTCCTTTCTCCTCGTGTATTAGAATTAAATGATTCCCCTTCAGTACCCAGGTTTTGTCTGCTGTCATCCATTTATTAAACTAGGTTTTTGTACCACTTATTGCTTTTGTTGAGTAGGTTTCCAATTTTGCTTTTCTTCTGATCTATCGGTGGAGAGTTGGAAGATGGTGGTTTTGGTTACTAAAAAGGAGTGATTTTTCTTGTTTCTTAAACCTCCTGTGCCTACGTGCTTGTTTCATGAGACTTCCCAATCCTAGCATTTACCCTCTATTTGTTTTGATTTGGTTATTTTCATTTCTATTTACTATCACTTTGGTTGTTCGTTAAACTGGAAAAATGCGAAACCCAACTGAGGCTGTAGTTCTTTCCTATATAGCTAAGGGTGTTGTGTCCCTGCATCAGTTTTGCTGATGAGCTGGGCCTGCTGGGTTCTTGAGTTGTGCCGTTATAAAGCATTAGTTAGCAATTGCAAGACTCCTGATTAGTAATATGCTGCACTCCTTGTTCAGCCATAGGAACAACTCCAATTTGGGTACTTCTTAAAAAACTTGAGTCCTGATTTGAGATTCGAGTCTTAAAGCAAAAAATTAATGCTTCTGTGAATCACGTGACCTGCACTTAATGCAGTAAATCAGAAAAATGAAGAATCCGTGGGAAAAGTGAAACAGAAGTTCGTGTACTTACTTCCCGGCAAGTTATTTTTCCGGATTTTTATATCCACGCCTGTTCTTTCAGCTTTTGTTGAAATCAAAACCCCTTCAAAATTCAGTTTTATTCAGGTTCATAACTTTCGATTACTTCTACATTGCCTCATTTTTGCATGTTTGATTATTAGCTCATGCTCTACCTTCTTTTATACAAAACTGCATGATCATTGTCCAGGCTGTCCCCGTCCTGTTGAGGCCGGGGAATTGATAATGTCTTCTGTTTATTCAGTTTTCACTGCACTTTGATGCATCTTCTGTAGGGATGAAGGATTTAAAATCCCAGTGCTGGAGGAATGAGCTTGACATAGGTTCAAACTGTTTATGCCTTCGTCCCTCTCTTCCTTTTCCTTTGGGACAGAGGTTAAAACTTAAAACACCTTTCTTCTTGTTGTAGTGGGAAGACCATATCCTTGATGTTTTTAGATCCATTGTATCCTTGATGTTGGTGATGGTCAGCGACGGAGCCGATGTTTTTAGAACTAATGTATCCTTGATGTTGGTGTGGTTAGTGACCGGAGCCAATCGGCGCTACGTTTTTTAAGAACTAAGTTGAATTTGATATATTTGTGTTTTGCCTGAGTAACAGATACTGTAATTGTTATAAAAGTTAAGCAATTTTAACCGATTGCAGAAAGTAAAAGAAATACCAAACACACACACACATGCATAAAAGAGAGTTTCTCGAGCAAAGAGTAACAAAATAGATCTTCCAGAGTCCAGACCTATCAGATTAAGATTTTACTCAAAGTATCCCTTCTTCTAAAATTTCTTTATTTTCTGAGTTTTCGATTATTCTGATTTTGCGTTATTCATCCTTTAACACTTCACTTATAGGCAGAAATAGCGTCAAAACAATAATCAGTTTTCCAATTTCACCTACAACAAGCTATGGCTTTCTCAGCCATGCATATTGGTTAGCCTAGCCGTTTCATTCGCGACAATCATTAATATAAACGACGACGTATTCTCTAATTCTCAGCGTAAATAAAGCCGCCCGGCAAGTTGTGAAGGATGCCAGGCACAATCTTCCTTTTCTTTAATTTTGCCTATTACGCTTATGTAATAGTATAGTTTTTGTTTAATGTATGGTTATATTTATGGTTAAAACTAAAAAAATATGTACAAGACCAGACTAAATGATCAGTCAACGACCCAAACTCAAATACTTGTGAGTAATTTCCATCATTGCGTGGACGTTGCGAGTCCAATTTAACACCTTTCGTTGGAGAGATTTTTACTAGTATTACTATAACCCATTGGGGAGCGAGAATATCAAACCTTAAGCACACAAGAAATGGGAGAAGGCAGACCGCGTGCTTGTTGTAACCGAACAATCTTTCTTTTCGTATCTTTAATTGCCTATAATAAATAGTAAATTTTTTCTCTCATTTTCTTTTTATTTTATTTTCCTTTTCTTTCATTTCCCTAGGTTACAAACAGAGCCTAAGGGTCTGTTTGGAACTTATGGAAAAGAAAGGAAAATTAAAAAAATTTCCCTCTTATTGTTTGCTTGAAGAGAAAGTGAGAAGAAAATAAACAGTTTTAAGTTTTATGAACAGTAAATTTTCCTTCCTATTTTCCTCTCATTTTCTTCCCACTTTATTTTCTTTTCCTTTCCTTTCCTTTCTTCAAGTTCCAAACAGAGCCTAAATTTCATCAGAAATTCAGATAATTAACTAGTACTCCCTCCGTTCCATATTGATGGTCCAGTTCGGTCTCCAATGCGAAATTTAAATTATTAATATCTTTTAATCTACAATGTTTTTAAAGATTTTAAAAACTTTGTATAATAGAACTAATTGAGATCTATCATATAAGATCCATATTGCACATAAAAATCATTGTAGATTGAAAGATATTAACAATTTAAATTTTGCATTGGAGACCGAACCGGATCTTCAATTTGGAACGGAGGGAGTATCTTTTTATTAACAGCCTAAAAACCTACCAAATTGTCTTTCATTTTTTGCATCAACACTAAGGCAAAGGGTACCGCGTCCAGAAATCCTAGAAAAGAGAGTCAAGAATGGTGAAAGTGAGTAGAGTGCTTCTCAGAGATGGAGGGCTGGTAATCAGCAAAACCCTCTCAGAAATACTGGTTTGTCCGCTCTCTAAACAGCCCCTGAGGTTAGCTCTATTTGCCGAATAAACCCTCTCTCTTTTCTGTCGTTGGTTCTTCTTAAACCCTAGCAGTGGATTTGGAATTTAAAAAAAAAAAAGTATCCTTTTTTCTTACATTCTAACCCAATTACTCATTTGCGTCGAGCGATTTGGTAAGAAACTCTAATCCTTTATTTTTATTTTTCCTTTCTTTTCTTACCAAATCATTCAATTCAAAGGGGATGTAACTAAATTAAAACATATGCATGTCCCAGCAGTGCCTTATAATTTGCCTGGTTCTTTGCTTTCTTGGACAGGATATGTGAGCAATCGAATTCTCTGATCAGCGATGCCACGGGCGTTTCTTTTCCGGTGAGGTTTCGTTCTTGAACTCTCGTAATTCTGAATTTATGATGATTTCGATCTTGATTCTGTTTTTTTGGTCAACGATTTTTACTTCCAGTGGTAGCTAATTCGCAATTGAAATGCTTTTGTTAGTGGGTTAGCTTCAATTAGCTAAAGATCGTTATTCAGACCAATCGATTTTCTGAAATTTGATAAGAAATTCAATGGAAATCCCGGCTAGGATTTCCTTTCTCTATTTGAATGTGATGAACAAGAGAGATAATGATTACTTTTGAAGTCCGTGATGTCCCCATACGTTTTATTCAATTTTATTACTTGTCATTTGGGCCAAGCTGCGAGAGAGTCTCTTATGAATTCTTTAGCCCGGAGCGGATGGCTTGCCTTTGACTAGACCGGGAAGTGATTAGTCCAGGTGTGTGTAAGTTGGTGGAACAAGCCTTACCACTAAACCAGAAAAAAGATGTTTTTGGGTAATTAAAATTTTTGGACCATTTCTTGATTTGTGCGTGTCATCCTTGCGCAGGCTATGCTAATCTTCTCTGTGTCATTCCAATTTTATTGGATGTCCCTGAAGGGACAAAAGATGTTACTTGTTAGATAGTAGTAGTAAACTTAGAAAAGGTAGATAATCTAGGTTGAATAACTTCAATTCTTTCGAAATTCATCCATTCTTTGAAGGATTTCAGGATGACTTGGATTCCCTTTTCATAACAATTCTATGAATTCCCGTCATTCCAAAATGTAAAATGTGGGTAGTCTATAGTAAATAGGATGCTGACTGGGAAGTAGAACCTAGCTCACATGAGACTCTACTTTAGTATCTATGGCTTTCTTATCATATGCTGCAAATTTTTATCCTCCTTATTCGTTTGATAGATTGTGAATGGGATCCCTTGCCTTGTGCCAAATGATGGGAAGATAATTGACACTGATGACATGCCGAAACATGAGGGTGCTGCTATTGATTCAACTGACGAAAACTCCACATCAAGGGGTAGCTTGTAGAATGTGGGATCAGATGGAGAGGTATCGATTGTGCTAATATATTGGACTTGAGTGATTCCGCATTCTACTAGGAGTAACGTTTACTGGTTTTCTGTAATCTTCATCTTTGTATTGCATTCATTATTTTCCCTTGGAGAACTACTTACACAGCTTCAATGATTTGTTAGAGAACTACTTATACAGCTTCAATGATTTGTGCTAACATCAGTTATTTCTACTGGTGATTGGATTTTAACAATAAAGGCAACAATATTTTAACATTTACACTTCAGGACGTTGACATCCTGATGGGGACGAAAAAAACTAATAAATTGCTAGATGAGGGTATTTTGTCAGTTGCCGAGACTCTAATCAAGAGTTGCATGGTTCGTACAAGGATTGGTAGATCAAGGATCATCCATAGTAGTTTGGTAGTTAAAGGGTCATTATTAATTTAGTGCTTGCATTAATATTCATCTAGATGCATTAAACACATGTTAGTAGGTTCAATGTATGCACTTATATCTAGGTTCATTCACACATCGTTTTGAATGTATTCATTAATTAGGTTCATTTCATTTAGAATTTTAGGAATTCAAAGAGTCTTTCCCATGGATTATAAATTGAGATGTAATCTTTCTTTTGGAACAGAGTTGATTAATGAATTGAGTTTACAAGGCTGAGGCCATTGTAATTGGGGTTTGGGTTGCGGTCCTTCCTTGCAGAAACCGCCTAACCCTTGCGAGGGTGAAGCACATCTATCTCTCTTTCTTCTTTGCGTACACTCTTCTCCTTCTCATTCTTCCCTTTCTTCTTTTAAGTGCACTTATCCAAAATTCCAAATAATATTCTCATTTTCCCACCCAAAACCACCACGATTCCAATTGTAGGCAGCAATACTCTAAGGGTTCTAAATCCGTCCTACATCAGTTGGTATCAGAGCTTCTGCTCCTGCATCTTCAAAGTTGATCTACTTACAATGGTGACAAATCGCAAACTTAATTCCAAGGTTGATGCTCTTTCCAAGGTGCTCAGGCTACTCGGGAAGATATTGCAACTATAAAAAGTGATGTGCGGGAGATAAAAGCATTACTAGAGAAATTGACGGTTGCTCTTCTAGGAGGAGCTTATGAAGCATAAAGTTGATCATGTGCTTGAAGAAGTTACGCAAATCGACTATGAGCATACTGCCGTTCATGAGGGCATTCAACAAACAAAGGCAGAATTTGATATTGCAGTCAAAGAAGGCATGAGCGCGCATAGTGGCGAAGATTTGCCGCTGAAGGAAGTCATAAGAGTCAATAATACTTCTGCAGTCTATGCTTTTTTGGGAATGAAAAATGTTCACGTTGAGTTTGTTATCCCACATAAGTTCGATGGAGCCAATGGGCAGATGAAAAGTTTGGCATCTTGGGTCTTCTCTTTGTTGTTCAAGAAGGATCGATTTGAATGGTTGAAACTCGAACACTCCTCAATTTTCATACTGAGATACTACAAAACTCGAGGTCAAGTTTTCTCTAACCAAGAGAGAATGATGGGGATGAAAAAAATTAATAAATTGCTAGATGAGGGTATTTTGTTAGTTGCCGAGACTCTAATCAAGAGTTGCATGGTTCGTACAAGGATTGGTAGATCAAGCCATCAAGGATCATCCATAGTAGTTTGGTAGTTAAAGGGTCATCATTAATTTAGTGCTTGGATTAATATTCATCTAGATGCATTAAACACATGTTAGTAGGTTCAATGTATGCACTTATATCTAGGTTCATTCACACATCTTTTTGAATGTATTCATTAATTAGGTTCATTTCATTTAGAGTTCTAGGAATTCGAAGAGTCTTTCCCATGGATTATAAATTGAGGTGTAATCTTTCTTTTGGAACAGAGTTGATTAATGAATTGAGTTTACAAGGCTGAGGCCATTGTAATTGGGGTTTGGGCTGCAGTCCTTCCTTGCAGAAACCGCCTAACCCTTGTGAGGGTGAAGCACATCTATCTCTCTTTCTCTCTCTTCTTTGCACACACTCTTCTTCTTCTCATTCTTCCCTTTCTTCTTCTAAGTGCACTTATCCAAATAATATTTTCATTTTCCCACCCAAAACCACCACAATTCCAATTGTAGGCAGCAATACTCTAAGGGTTCTAAATCCGTCCTACATCACATCCTTGCAAATTAACTGAAGCATTCATGATAGCTCCATCTGAAATATTTTAGTTGGTAGGGTTTTTAAGTCTTTTTATGGGCTTTTCTTGGTGCAATGCTTGGGGTGATCGGTGTGAGAATGTGGGCTCTTGTTTGAGAGAATCCCTTTTGTGCATATATTTCCAAAAGTTAGGTCAATCTCCTAGTTCACCCCTCTCAACACCCTTGATTTACGCAACTAATTCTAGGTAATGGCCTGTTAGGTTGTCTTTTAGATTGAAACATGGCGAATTATGCTTTAGCATGAACCACTAATTTGCTCCAAGTTCGAGTTTAACCCTCATCTATGTCCAAAGTGATGTGAAATTTGGCTGTAGTGTTACAATGTAACAGCTTATACAAACAGAAAGTCTGTTCGCAGACTTTTTAAAACAGATTGTGCACAGATCACGATGTGGGATCCGGAGTGGGTCCCACAAAAACAATCCAATCCGTTCATTAAATGTAAAACATTTTTTCAAGGGTTCTCGCAAAAAATCAACTTAATCCGATCCCTCTAAGTGCTCAATTCAATCATCTAACTTTTCATTATTCTGAAATCTGAATGAAAAGTTAGATCATTGAATCGAGCACCTATAGATATTGGATTGAGTTCATTTTTTTCAAGAATCCTTGAAAAAATGTTTTACATTTAATTAACAAATCGGATTATTTGTGTGGGACCCATAGTGGGCCCCACATTGTGATCTGTGCAGGATCTGTTTTAAAAAGGTTTGTGTGAGTAGCAGCTCTCACAAACAATGAGGTCTTAATTAAGCCCAAAATGTGTCACGTAGCACTTGAATCTTTTCTATGTCAAGTGATGTAGTCCTGTTAGGGATTATCTTGGAGTTTACTTGGTTGCCACATGCTATCTATTGTCAATGTAGCACAACTATTGTCCCCTATGTTATGTGGGTTGTCTGTGCATAAAATGGAGTACCAATATCAGACTCTGGACACAAATGCACTCAGATAAAGGTTTAGGATGAGTGTCCAACATGTTGAGTTGGACACTCATCCAGTAAGCATATTTTTTATTCAAATCTACTATGTCTAGTATATTATGCCTGAAAGGCCGTAGCTAATGCTCCTTGTAAACACAATTTATTCTACAAAACCAAACGAAAATACTGGGAAATATGAATACTCCGGCATGTCCTCACGTCCTTGAAATAGAAAGTAGATGCCAGACCTATACCCGACACCTTTATGATCCGAGACCAGGTAGCACATATTTTTCCTCATCTGTGAGTATTAGGCTTTCCCCAAGGGTAGAAATGTTATTATCCCCGTGTAGCCTTAATAAAATGGGAAAGAACATAATTATTCCACTGCTTAACTATCTATTCTCTACATTTGCCTTTGACGTCAAGTAGAAAGCCTGCACCGTTTCTTGATTCCAAGTCTCTACCTGCATCAATGAACATGTATTCTTTCTTCTAGGGGCTCAATGTACTCCTTTTGTGAATACTTTTACTCTATTGCTTCCTTGTAGTTTGTGCAGAAATTTGAAAGGAACAAACCAATTACTAAGTTATTTGAACATCGAAGGATTTTGCACGCTAGAAGTGTGGAATTCTTTAGATGGCAGGTATATATTTTTTCTCTCCTTTGTGAGAGGTCAAGGAGTCCCTAGTGCAGACAGAAACCATAACTGGAGGCCTATAGTAACGAAGGCGAATTAGAACAAGCTGCAGTTTTTAGGGGCTTCCATGCAAATGATAGCTATATATTTCGTTCTCTCCTTTGGCAGCCTCTTGCTTTTAGATATATTTCTGCTATGCCTGGTTCCATCTCGGGTTTTTTTAAGGAAATTTCACTCTCAGGTGGTCCCATCTGTGAGGACCAATTTCGCGTTCAGCCAAATTAGGTCGCAATCGGAATAATGCAGTAATGTGTTTTCCTGTACCAATGAAATTAGATCGCAGATTCTCGTACGATTTCCTTTCCTTTTTCCAATCATGGGGTATCTCTGTTCACTTTTACTAGTTTCTCTGACTATCAAATACTAGAAAAGAATCCCCTGGAAAGTGATTCTACAAGTGGAAATTCTCGGTGGAGGTAAAGTTAGGGGTCCCCTTGCCTGTGCCCCCAAGCTAGGGTGGAAAATGATTCTTTCTTCTCCAGATTTGTCCATGATGCAACAGGGAAATTGTGGAGAAAGCATTGCATAGCAAGGCATGCATATTTTTGTACCAAAAGCAACTTTTAGGACACGGGTTGGATATCGGTTCTTCTTCCACCTTTCCTAAAAGCATAATGGCCAGAAAGTATGCGATGCTCGAGAACCGACAACAGGGTTCGACACTTGGGCTATGTTTGGTTGAAGTGAGAAGATATAAAGGTCTAAGTTTATAGATAAGTAATCCATCAGGCTTAATAAATGGCGGATCGAGTCGATTGACAATGCCTCAACTTTCAAAATGTTGTTTATCCCATGTTATACGGCATTAGTTGTTAGAAGGATCTATGACTCTTAACTACCTCCCAAAAGGAAAAAAAATGGATCTGTGGCACCTCCCACGGTCATGTTCAAACGTCGGAAATGCATGCTCGTGAAATACGTATATCAGTCTTTTGACGAATCTAGCAAATCAAACAGGACCTAACAGTTTTTGGGAAAGAGACTAGGGCGATTCAACTTGCCTCCGACCCAAATCATAGGTTGCGTTACCAGTGACTCAGTGAGGCGTCCTTAATCACCGTGGTCCGTGGTCATGCTTGGTTGGGATAAGCCGTAGAGCATGTTTGATACCGGAATTGTAATCCCACATCCATGGTACAAGGTACATGTTTCTGAGAATCAGCTAGTCCCACATTTGTCGCGTGGGACTAAAGATAAGATTGGGACTAAAGGGATGACTCTTTGTCCGCTTTAATACTTTATGTAAGGGATTATCCAAGCCCATTATCCAATATCACCTGCGGGTTGTATTAGTTAATCTGGACCTTTGGGCTTATTTCCCTCTTCATCCTATGATAAAAAGTTAAAAAACGATTCTTTATCCTATGATTAGTTTCATCATTTTAATTTTTTAAAAAGTAATCCGGCAATCAAATGTGTACATACCTTATTACTATGGACTAATTAATACTACTTTTGGACAGATAGAATTACACCGGCGGCCCTCTATAATAAAAAAAGATTGTAGAGATGCCGCAGTGGTCCAATGCTACAAGTATGTGAAATTAATTTGTTCTCCTCCTTTCGGTAAATAAAACAACCATGTACTTCTCTTTCCGCTATCAATTATAAAAAAATTCTGAATAACTTGAATTTTCTCGATGAGATGAAACTAAAACTTGTTTAGATTACAAGAAAGGTGTTTTGTGAGTGCCGCTGGGCGGTTATCAATACAATCTTCTCACTTTTGACAAAAAAAATGTAATTTTTGTGAAGAGAAAAACTTCTTTGCGGTCGTTTCCGTGAAGAAAAGTTTGCAGAGTCAAGATCACGCGCGTTCAAAGTGAATTGAATGATCCGGATTTTAATGTACTCCTGAAAAAGTTTCATTAAAATCTGAACCGTTGATTGCCGAAATGGATTGCTATGGTTTGGCACCTCCGCAAATGACTTGTTTACGGTTGCGCCGTGAATAAATATCTCTCATTTGTGAAACAACTTGAAGTCAGCTTCACAAAATACAAGGAATAAGGTTGAAGCATTAGAATAAAAATATAGCAAATGGTCAAGAGTGACATTCTTATTAGGTGGAACAGCTTTGTGTTGAACTCTCAAAATCCCTTCTCTCACCATTTCTCCGAACCAACCACCCTTTCAAACCACGCAAAACTACTGAGCAACAAACTTGCACACACTTTTCCCTAATTTAAACTTATCTCCTCTCAAACTCCTAACAACAAAAATGATTAACCCCATTGCCGAAACAACCCAATGGTTATCAAAAACTTGGTGTCCTTCATCTGGAGTTTCATCGGCTACAGAGGGCGGAAAAGGATCAAAAGCTCGTCTCCACACGAAGCGATTGGGCTGAAACTCTGTGAAGATGTTGATGGGGCCGAGTTGTGTTGCGTGTGTCTGTCGAGTTTAGAGGAGGGGGGATCAGAAGATTGTGGCACGCGGGTTCTTCCTTGCTTGCATGAGTTTCACAGGGTTTGTATCGAAACGTGGTTTAGCGGGCGTCGGAAAACGTGTCCGGTGTGCCGCTTTTTGGTGGAAGATGAGGAGAAGCCTCAGACCAAGGAGGATTTGACTGAGGAGATGGTCATATGGTTTTCTTCCTTCCATGTTGCTGGTTTTTGAGTTGTGTATGCACGTACGAGCGAACGAAATACTCTCTTTCTCTCTCATGCTTGCTAGATACTTGATGATATAAATGTGGATTCGAATCTGATATTCCATATGAATGATTGCTCTGAAATTGTTGATAAAAATTTCTAATATTGTCGTATCGGTAGGTAAGAAATTATTTACAAATCTTAACCACTGATTGGTTAGTTAGACGATCAAGATTTTAGGCTGTCCGGTACAATCAAAATCTAATCCCGCCATACCGGGAAGATCCAACTCCAATCTAAGTAACTTCACTTGTAGTCAAAGTCCAACGTTGTTCTAACCTCTGCGAAAGAAGACATCCTAATCAACTATAATCGGCCTGTTTCGCTAAAAGAAATAAGTAAGTACTTATTTTTCAAACAAGTACTTTTTTTTTGAATTAAATATGATATATTGTGAGAGAATGACTTGTCTCGTAAAACGAAAAATAAGTATTTAAAAAATAAGAATTTTAGCGGAACGGAATTGGAAATCTTTCTATTCTAAGGGGGAGGGGAGGAGTTGATGAGCATCGAACTCCCAACCAGGTAAATGGAAGAGCTCCAAGGGAAGCGAGCTCAAGACTGAGCTATGCCTCAAAATCTCTTATTTAAACGAGAATAAATTTTTTACACTCCCGCTGTAAACATTTGTTTCTTCCAAATCAATTGCATTTCAATACGTTGCCATGTTTTATTAATTAGGACCACTGTTTTGACACGTATCGCAATGTAATTAGCTTAGAAGAAATAAATATTTACACCGGCGGTATAAATAATTTATTCTCATTTAAAACATGTTTCCTCTGTTCTTTAACTACTAATAAAAGTGTTTATTTGGCGCCTCACCTAATCTGTTTTTTATTGGGTTTTGAGCTGCCTAAAAGGGGTAATTTGGCTCTTTGTCAGGGAAATTCTATTTTCACCCTTTATTTTCTTCCCGTACCCATCCCATACCTAAAAGGCAAATATACAAAACTACTAAATAATGGGGTGTTTGCAATAGGTTTTTTTTTTTAAAAAAAATTTAGATTATTGATTTTGCTTCAGATTCTAGAGAAGTTATAAACAGTGTTTGCTATAAGTTTGGATTTTGGATTAAATGTTACAAAAGCTAAAGAGTAGAGTTTGTTACAAAAGCTAATCTATTTTATCCTTGACCAAGGGATGATTGTTTAAATGGCAAGGAAAATCTCAGTCTTTACACTAATCACAGCTTCTTAGAATTTGTAAAAGCATCTAAATCGTACTTAAAATAGCTTCAAAAAAGCTAGCGATTTTTAGAAGCTGCTTCTGGAATTTGCAGCAAATACTCCACTGGAGAACTTTAGAAGTTAGAATCCCATAATCTGCGATCAGAGTTTCTCGCAAAACAAGCACATATAAGTTGCAATTCCTAAATTTTGGATCGTAACATATTGAATTTTCTTTGTTAGCTTTTCGTCTAATTTTTTATAAATATATACACATCGACAGAAGAAATCATTTTCTTTGTTAGCTTTTTATCTAATTTTTCATATATACAGAAGAAATCATTTTCTTTGTTAGCTTTTCGTCTAATTTTTATAAATATATAAACATCGACAAAAGAAATCGAAAAAGTATAAACATGTCAAAGTGAAATTAACCCGTTTCGTGATCATGAGAAAGACATTTTGAAAGTAGAATTAACTAGTGTGGGTCTGGTGTCTAGACTGTGACCCATGCGTGGATACATCACAAGAAAGGACCAACAAATTTCAAGTTTTTAAACCAATACAAAATACTTTTGGGCTTCCAATGGATTCTTGTACTGATTGGAGGCTGTTTTTTTTTTTTTTTTTCCAAACAATAGGATAAAATTTTATAAATAAAATAGCAACGAAAAACGTTAGACTAAGCATCCATCCCCATATAAGCCGAATTAAACTAGAAATCAGATCAAAGATCGCACGGGGATCACACCTCGGGTGCTTGCATGCATCTACTGGTAATGGAATTGGTCAAGTGGTTTTGGCTTGGGACTTGGGTGTTTGCTCCATCTTGAGGTCTCAGGTTCG
>CM033800.1:1379328-1569145 GCA_019656835.1 Rhododendron ovatum
ATTTTTCTTGCCAACAACTCTTAGGGTCACCTCACCTCCACGCGTAAGCGTGTGAAACGGCTGTGGGAGGGGCTGTAGGGATTAGTCTGAGGTGCGTGCAAACTGGCCCAAGACACTTTGCATTACCAAAAAAAAATGGTAAAGGAATTACATATCTATTAGACATTCAATCGTAAAATATCACGAACTTAATATATCCAGAAACGGAGCGCAATTGCAATCTGTGGCAGATGCCTAATTTTCAAAAAAGGGTGTCCTATAAAAAAATTTATATAAAGAGTTTGATTGGTTGAAGAATGATTATTCATTTTCAGAAAGATAATGACAATATTTTAGTAAAAAACTTGAAAGGGCCAGAGTCCCATTTTTTCAAATAAATATACACCGCAATTAATATAGGGTACTTTCTAACTTTTCAATAATTAAAATAATTTTATAACCAAACTCAAACACTTACGCACGCACTGTAATGTGTGTGGGGCCCATTTTCTTTGTGTGTGGTTGTAGAATGGTTAAAAAAATTAATTATTAAATCTTCTGTATTATAAAACAGAGCGATTTTTTTGTCTACTCATACAAATATGAGCATGTCTATAGCCATCAGATCGAAATTCCAATAGGTTATAGCCGTTTGATTGAATCATTGATTCCAACCTACTTCACTCATGCATGTCTGCCCAGTAGTTTTCCTTTCTCCATCGTGTTTCCTCCCCCTCTCTCTCTCTGCAGAACCCACTCCTCGGCGTACAAAGAAGAGCTATTGCGCACCAATCAGCCGGAGAAAATCATGGTCGGATACTTGAATATGTTGGCTGCAAGGTCGTGTCTTAAACTTTTTGGGCTTTTTAGGCTTGATTTGGATTCGCATGTTTCAATTTTGAGTATAAAAACAATTGAAATAGGTTTAAAATAACTTTTAAAAATCTTTATTTTTTGTGATCCAAATTCGGACCGATTGCCTCAATCTCTGTACGCATCTACTCCATATCCACAAAATCAATTTGGTTCTCTCTCTCCGGTAATTGCCTTTGATTGGGAATTCGATTTCCCACTGCTAATACACAGCCTTTGATTGAGAGTGTTTTTTCTGCTAATACTCGGCCATTGATTGTGAGTTTGATTTTCCAAACTTTGATTGGAAGTTTGATTTCTGCTAATACACGGCCTGTAAAGTTTTCTAGCTTGTATTTTCGTTCGGTTTTGAACTTCCAAAACGGTAAAACAGTTTGGTTCGATTGGTTCAATAAATCGATTATTCGGCGTGGTAGAATATCAGTTCTTCGTGACATGGCCTCTTAGTTTATACATTAAAAGTTTTGAGTATAAATAAAAGACTGAAGTAATGGCTAAGGAAAAACAATATTAGGGAACCGTTGCATATAATGGAAAGAAAAAGATAATCGCTATGGGGAAGGAAAAAGAAAATTCATGTCCAACAGTATGACCTCTGATAGTTTTTTTTTAATCATCTACAACATCTTTACCTAAACAATTTTTCCCTTTCTATTGACTTTGCACATATAGGTTCAAGTTCTTCGAGAAAGAAATACTGTGCATGTTGTGATCCGCAATGAGCAAGACATTAATCTCATGCGGTTGCGTGCTATAATGCTACAAGCCAAAGCTGGTTTCTTGGTTTATACATTAAAAGTTTGGTATTGATTTTACTCTTTATTGTCGGAAAGGATAAATGAAAGGCTGAAGTAATGGCTATAGAAAAATAAAAAGGAACACTTGCGGATAAGAGAAAGAAAAAGATAACCATTGCAGGGAAGGGAAAAGAAAATTTATGTCCAGTGGTATGACTTCTGATAGTTTATTTTTTTTCCTATGTAGTGCAATTTTTTTGTTACTTCATAGACTTTTTTTTTGTGTTACTTCGGAAGTTTTTTTTTATAGCAAACAATGAAAAATAGGTTTGCATATTTCATAAACTTTTTAGGTACCCAACAATAATGTGTCATCGAAAGTTGCATTGGCTCAACTTGCACACAACGAGAAATAAAAAATTATGTTCTACATTGCCACGTGAAAGAGGACAACAATTGCGACGAGAAGGAGAGCGGTTTATTCAACCATTACAAACTATATATTTTCCTCCTCTAACACTGTGTCGCCGCCCCTACTCTTGCTTTGAATAACGAACAAATCAACCCAATATCAATCCATCAGCAACAAAACGGCAATTGGTTACACACCCTTCTATTTGTCCAACCGCCATACCAAGTACATCTTACGCTCCATAAAGGTACTAGACATAATATTTGTACTAACTTAAATCTCTTAATCTTTACCATTTAGCAATCATTTATGTTCTTTAAATACTTTAGGCCTACTCCTACAACATTCGGTTAAATGTAGATTTTGTGGGACCCGAAATGGGCTCCACATAAAATGTAGTGTAACGTGTAGTGTAACTATGTAGTGTATGTAGAATCTCTCAATTTTTTATGTGGAGCCCATTTCGGGTCCCACAAAAATCTAGAAAAATATGAATAAATTCTAAATTATTGTTTTATGGGGTCCTGTAAATAATCAGTTGCAATGGATATTGGTAAGTATTACTTCTTGATTCATAGGGATGAAATTGCTCAACTTTTAGATAGGTACACTACTTTTTTACACTACATATTATGTAGGGTCCATTTCGGATCTCAAAAAAATCTAAAAAAATACCAATAAACTCAAAATATTATTTTATGGGGTCTTGTAAAAAATCAGCTCCAATAAATATCGGTAAATATCATTTCTAGATTTGTAGTGGCGAAATTGCGTAGTTGAGCAATTTCATCCCTACGAATCAAGAAGTAATAGTTACTAATATCCATTGGAACTGATTATTTACAGGATCCCATAAAACAATAATTTAGAATTTATTGATATTTTTCTACTTTTTTGTGGGGTCCGAAATGGACTCCACATAAAATATAGTGTAACTATGTAGTGTATGTAACATCTCTATGAGTAAATTGCTTCAGGAGGATGCATGTGCTGATAATAATGTGGAGGGCTGCTTCAGGAGGATACATGTGCTAATAATAATGTGGAGGGCTGCTTCTCATGTGCTAATAATAATGTGGAGGGTGTTCCTCGTCCAAGAGTTACACACCCTTCATTAGTCCCACCTCTCTACCAAGCACCTTCTATGCTCCACAAAGGTACTAAAAAGACTTAATTCTCTTACTCTATTACACTTAAAAAATATTTATGTTTTTGTTTTTATGATAAAATACTTTAGGCCTATTCCTACAAGCGAAATTGCTTCAAGAGAATGCATGGAGTGATGATGGTATGGAGGGTTTTCCTTCAATGGTCAATGCTCAGTGTCAAGTAAGTCCATGTCGACATTTCCTTGGCAAGACAGGTGTATTGTGGATTATTGTACATTTTTTTCCTTTTTTAAATTATTCTATTCTGAATGTATGTGACTTATTACCTGGCTATTTTTTTTTTTTTCAGCTTGATGAGCAAATGCCGAATAACAAAACAGTTGGAGGCGGTGAAGATGCTTTCAACACACTCGTCAGTGAATAGGGGCAGAAAAACATGTCCTCTGTGCCATTTTCAGGTGTCAGCAATTTGGTGCACAAATTAGAGATGTGTCGACTTCATCTCAACTCTTTAGTATCTTGGTTATTTGTTTGGGGAGGTTACAATCAAGAGAGCCAGAATTCTTGGTTATGTTAACTTCAGAAAACTCTTATGTTAATCGAAAATTCTTGGTTTATGTTAGGCTCTGTTCCGCTAAAGTTCTTATTTGTTGTGCCTTGATGCACTAATGGAATTACCCCTTTTTATAATATAGATGTCATGTTAGACTATTCTATGAATTTGAAATTTCAATATTTGGACTTGATGGGAGCAGGGAAAGATCCTCTATCACATGGGGTGGGATATACACAGACACGGAACTCATTTCATGTGAGTTTGAGTTAAAAACAATCGTTGTATCCAATTTTTTTTTTAATAAAAGTGGGGTTTGATACTTTTTTTAAATTGTGCTTAGAATGCGTTGTGCCGAGCATGAAGGCACGGACATGCACTAATAGAGTAAAAAAACTTGCCATTGATTGTCCACGCCACCACACTCCACGGTAAAGTGATTGTGAGTCCCACGCATCTTGTGAGTGTATGCGTATTGGTTTGCGGCTGTAGCAAAGTTGTGTAACGTATACAACTAATCAATGTTGCCTCATGCCCGATCGGATATTTTTGAAGTTCCATCATACCCGCTCATATATTGAGTAAAAGATCCGGTAATACCTGCCTCCAAATAGGTGGGGCGTGCACCCATTTGTGGGAAATTGACATCCCTAAATCAAGGTTTTAAAAAACGGTAGCGAGACACGTAATTGGAATAGGTGTTGCAGTCGTGAATTTTTAAAAATCATTTTTGACCAAAAGAAATAAATTTAAAGTGCCAAAATCACTCATGATGGTCAAGTATCTATCATACCAACTGTGAATCGGTAACAGATTGAGACGTTATGGAAACCGATCAATATGCGTGCGATTTTTTCTCACACCACTATATCAGGATCTATCAGCGGATTTTGAAATCCTTGATACTAATCACTCATCCTCTTCTTTGGTAGAAAATTCAATTCAATAATGCAATATACACAACGCTCAACCACAATACTCTCTTATATAGGATCCACGGGTTGAACTCATGGGTCTCACTCACCTGGGTTGGACCCGCGAGTCCCACACCTATGCTATGCGAAAATGTTGTGGTTGAATGTTGTGTACATATCTTTATTGAACGGAAAATTCTACAACCACAAACTTTTACACAAAACACTTAACACACTCACATTTCATTTCTTTACGGCCATGAGTCTCACACACACTACACACTGGATTGTGTAGTGTGTGTGAGACCTCATGTGAATGTGAGCGTTTTTGAAAGTACAATACAACTGTAGTAGAATAGTAGGTTTTTTGTTCTTTTTTACCAATAGGTGATTTCCGCATTTTTTGCTGACAAATGACAAGAAAGGACAACAGGGGGAAAAACGTGTTTTCACTTCACGTTGGCGTGGTCCAATTCTGCCGTTGTGGTCCTATTATGGAGCCCTAACCTTTTGTGGTCCGCAGTGTCCGTATTCTCTTCTTCATCTTCTTCTTCTTCTTTTTTTATACGAAAAAGGATGGCAGAGACAACCAACGTAACAACCCTTATTGCAAGGCAGGCTTATGGCAAAGGCAGGAGAAGCCTCGGCTTCCGGCTCCCAAAAAAAATGTTAAAAATGTGGGCCTCCAAAATTCTAGAATCCCTATATATATATAGATATATAGTCCAAAAAAAATTTACACTAACCTCCTCTGCACAAAATAGATCCAATTGAAATTTAGGAGCTACAAAATAGGCTCAAACGGTAGAATTACTTATTTGAAACACTGAGGTGTTTAAAAAAAAAAAGGACTGGGAAGAAAATAAGGAATGGGAAAAAAGAAGAAAGAAACGCAACAAGTTGCATTTTTTTTTTGGATAATTATATGTTTTTATTTCGTAATGGTAAATCTTTTGTAATACGGAGTAGTTTTTTTTTTTTTTATGAGACTCTTTATACACCACTTTTGTATGAAAAATATAGAGATGCCTCATTCAAAAGATTCGCTTCCAGCCTTCAAAAACTTATGAGCCAGCCATGCCTTCTTGACACGTGACCATAATGGCTCCCTATCCGCTAGTGAAATATCCGGTTCAAGCTATAGCTACTGTCCGTAAGGACAGACTGTCACTATATATGACACCACTTAGGTGCAAAATGACATAAGCACCACTCCTGTCATCGGGGAGACTGAAACTTGAGCCTCCGCTATTGAGTGTGGCATACCCTACCATCCAGACTACCACCATCGGCAGTGTGTCTGTATTCTTCGATCGTACAAAATTTATTCATGGGGCTAATAATTAATTTTCAATAATTTTGTGCGTTACTGATTTGCTCTGCGGCTTTTGAAAAACAGTTTGAACAGTCGCTATGGTCCCGAAATGCAACAGCCTAACTAGCTCACCTTTTTAAGAACCAGACAGAGAAAGAAGCCGAATCACGAATTCCCTCCGTCCTAATTTTGTTTATCCCGAGTTCTTTTTTTTAATCTATTGTATTTTATAATTGCATTGTAAATCTTGTTTAATAAATCTCAATGATATTATTAAACAAAGTTCTACAATTGTATAAACAAAATAAACTAAAAGATATTAAGAAATTTGGGCACCCTTTTTTTGACTTTTTGGATTTTTGTTTTGTTGATTTTTTGATTTATGGTCACAGCATATGTTTTGAATCTGATAGAGTATTTGAGAAATATTTGCAAAATACATTTTCAACATGATTAGTGTTTGAGAGATATGTGCAGAATGTCTTTTTGTTAACCAAAAAAAAAAAAGAGAGTAAAAAATGAGAAGTCAAGCTCCTCTCCCCCTACTTCTTTACTTCTCTTCTATAAACCCAAAAACTCATTTTCCACATATTGTGTTCTTGACTGTGGTTTGCCAAACACTCAAACGTAGAAAATGGAAAACTGAAAGATGTAATAAGTTGCCAACCAAACACCTCTTAAAATGAGCGCGACAAATTTGGACAGAGGAGTACTAGTTAATATGAGGAATGAAATTATTGTCCTTTGGTACCTCGACAGATTTTTCTTGGCATGCATTAGAATAAATTCACAGTACCTGAGTACCACACCTCGACCGGTTGTGATTTTTGCATTTTCTATGTCTTGTGACCAGTAGTGCCATTATAGGAGTAGCAAAATTATGAGTTCAACTCTTACGGCCGGGCAGGCTTTTTCGAAAAAAAATCAATGGACAATATACTTGTTCGGAAACCTGGGACCAATTATGGATTATCTTTGTATGAATCATCATTTAGAAAACATAGTACTTGTAAGACTAGTGAGTGGTTGGGTCACAAAAAGCTTTTTAAGTCATTGGAGAAGTGATTCAATCCAAACAACATTGTTTCCCACGTCTGAATCATGGAATGAAGGACAAGAAAGCAAAAAAAATTGGCCATGTAAAAAAACAAACAAAATACAGAGCATCTAAAAGGACAGTAATAATCAAAGCAAAGAAAACAGCAGTATCATTGGTAGCAAGTGTTCATGAGTTGGAAAGGGAAGAGAAGAGATAAGGAGATGATGAAAATGACAGGCAATGAAAATGTCCCCACTTTGTTACCATCCATATTCTATTCACGTAATTACTCAATGCTCTTGGGGCATCGACACGTGGTGTCTCAACAATCTTATCTATCACGCGCTTCAGTGGGATACACTGAGAAAATGTGCAACGGATAAGAGTGTTGCGACACCACGTGCCCAAGTCCACCGAATAATTTTACTGTTCTTGGAGCCATATGAAACTCTCTTTTACTAGCAATTGCATATGCCTATTGGAAAGAATCATAACAGAAGACGGAAAGAAAAAGGCTTAGGGTCAAAGCAAGAAAATAAAGCAAACAAATGGCCCACCCACAAATTCCCTTGCCTTTGGAATTATACATTTTAGCCCCCTACTAGAGGTCAAGGGATGATTGCCAACGATTCAATTATAGTGGAATGGCTAACTTTTAGATTACTTTTTTCTCACTTGTGGGCCAAAATGAGAAATGACTATACATTAAAGGGGCAAAGTGAACTTACAATTTTTCAAAAGTAAACGAGCATGTGAAAACACAAGAAAGTGTGAGGCCAAAATATGCCAGGAATGATCTATTTGACAGAGAAATAGATAGAAACATGAGAGCAATAAGTGAGAATTTACTAAAAATGTGCCAAGTGAATAAAACCATTCGACAGACGAAAGGGCTGGTTTGCTAACAATCCAAGAGTTGAAGAGCTATTGCAAGAAAATTGACGGTTTGCGGGTCAAAATGAGAACACTATGATAATACTTCAAGGGGCAAAGAGTAGTTAACCTTCTCCCAAGATTCATACTTGATACTACTAGTATATATATTATTATATTAACATGACAAAAGAGGAAAAGGAAACATAAGGTCCCCAAGACCCTGGCCAAAAAATATTCCCTTCCCACTTTGGAATGCAAGCAAAACGCCATACCCCTTTTCACCAATGTCTCCTAGTATTTTCCTAAAGCCACATTCTTGTAATAGTAAAAGACTACAACCCATAAATTTCTCCCCCTCTCTCCTCTTTCCCTCTCTTCATATCCATAGATGGAGAGGCATTCTCAGAATGGAGCTGTTGAACTTCGGTAGAGAGTTTTCTTTTTGGGAACCTGAGCAGCTGCAGCTAAACATAACTGCCACACACAAAGAAACATTTGCATACACAAGAATAGATCAACATAAATAGACACCCAAAAGGAGAAACTTAATGGATATTAGCTTCTTTTGTGGTGATGTATGGTGGCCCGGGTTAGTTTGCGCAGACCTCGGACTATCCCTAAGAACCCCTCCCACACTCGCACGTGAGGTGTGACATAGCCTCAAGAGTTGATGGTAAAGAGAATCGAGCCTGAGACCCAGTGCCGGCCCACCCCCAAGGCCCAAGAGGCCGGGCCTCGGGCATCCCAAAAATTCCAAATTTTAGGGGCACTTCAATATTTTTATTGTTTGGGCTTGAGTAGGACTCTTTTGATCCTTTTGCTTCTAAAAATGCAATACAAGTAATATTCAAGTGATATTCATGTGTTCTTGAGATAATATGTATTAGTCTATTTGGAGACTTTGTATTTTGTGTTCGCGTGTAGGAGTAATAATTAGTAAAACTTTATATTGGTTTGGCATTTTCATATTGTGATTGTTGCTGTAAAAATTGTTAAGTATTAATTCTTTAAGGGCACACTTTTTTTATTAGGCCTTGAGCACAAAAAACCCTTGGGCCGGCCCTGCTGAGACCTTAGGAGGAACCAAATGCCTAAGTTTTAGGTCAAAACCACCATGCAACCGGTCCATTTTAATTAGTTCAAAATTTTCAGATCAAATGGGTATAGAAAATGAAGCAGGATAATCCCCAGTAAAACACTACTGGGGTATTTCGTGAGTCTTTTTCGAGCTCATCTCCATGATTAAGATCATTTATCTTTAAGAAAATGTCAAATCATATCGGTCGGATATCGATAAATAGATCTGTCTAATTTCTAAACTGGTCCACAATGTGCCCCCTAACAGAACCGTCAAGTTCCTAAAACGGGACCGGAGAATACCATGATTTGTATGAAATCTCTAACTGCTACTCAAATGCCTAGAGATTTTTACCTGTTGCTGCTGTCTTTTTAGCCTGGCATTCTCTTCCATTAAATTGGCGACTTCTAGCTCCAGCTCATTTGTGTAAGCCTGCAATGATTACATCAAAAATTATTACCTACCATCTCCGATCCTTACCCATTTTAAAACCCAAATTCAAAATTTCGGCAAAAACCCATCTCCAATGCTTTACCCAAGTCCTTTCCCATTTTGGGTTTTACCCATTTGTTTCTCCAAATATGACAACCCAAACCCTTCCCCGTTTTCCCAACGGCTCTATTGACTTAATTCCTTATTTACTGTTCCGCCATTTCTTACATTGCAGCCATAATTTCCAGCAACTCGACCCTTGCTCTGTCGACCACCTTCCTGAACTTTAACAAAGAAGACAAGAAACACAACATTCACTTCAATTTATCGGATTCATCATTGCGTCAGAGTTGGAGTGGTCGGCGGAGTGCTGTCGAAGTCGCCAGAGTGCCGTTAGATTAGAGGTGAGAGAGACACAGAGAACAGTGTGAGGGTGAGAGAGAGATGAACTTGGGAACATAAATTCACCTTGTTTGGTTTAGCATTCATCTCATTTCATTTTTCTCTTTACACGTTTCTCAATACCTTTTTCTCTCTATCTCTCTCCACTCATTACATCAAAAATAACTTTCAAAACTTTGAACCAAACAAGGTATCATTTCAGTAAAACTTCATTTTGCAATTGGAGTGGGGCAAACCCAATTTGGGTTTTTACCCAAAATTCTACCCAATGGGAAATTTGATCCAAATTTGGGTAAAATTTTGGGTGAACGGTGGAGATGCCCTCAACATCATGAGCACAGACCAATTTTGTTAACTTGACTTGCTAAAAATGCCTAAAATAGTAAAAAAGTAGTCCTATTACAAGGTAGGAAGAAACTACAGCTCTCCTACATTTTTCCACCGAACCATTCACAAACTATGACGAATTCCAGACAAGATTCATAGCCCATAGGTATCATAAACCATAATACGAATAAAGGATAGTGATTTTCACTCGCTCCATCTATTCATATTTGTCTTTATTTGGGTGAAATTATCACATGACCCCATTATTGATTCAATCTTTTACGTGCCAAAGAACATTCTCAAACTCACACGAATAAGTAATTAAGATTTTAAAGGAGGACACCAATAAGAAAAAAGAGTACGGAAATACAACTCTAGATTATATCATTCCAAAGTGGAAAACGAATCACGCACAAGCAGCACAACTCTTGTACAAAATTCCACCTTTGGCAGTGGCATTTTCGTTTTCTAAAATATGCAAATAAAATGACAGGTACTGTAAAAGATCGACAACGAGCCATGTCATTCTATTTCTGTCCACAGAACTTAGTCAGTACAACATGTCTCTATATGCAAACGAGCTATCATGATCCCCCTATATATCACATACATGCATGTCACTACAATTATTATGGGCCAAGCATGATCCCCTAAAAATGTAGGGTAAGTACGTACCATTTCTTTTGTGTCCTAAAAAAATTTACCCGTAGCGTAGGAGTATTTATTTCTAATGTGGTAAATATCGCTCAAAGGCGGCCTGAACGCAATGGGCACATTGCCCTAGTGTGACGTGACGGTCACAGATTCGAATCACGAAAATATCTTTCTCAATACATACAACCCCTTTCCAAACCGAGTTGTAGTAGTAGTAGTAGCGGGAGACTAGTACACTGGAACTAGAGTAGCTAGCCCTTTTTAAAACTAGAAGAATTGGCTTTGTTTGGCAATTTAGTTTAATTTAGTTTTAGTAGTAGGTGAAAAGAAAAGTAGGGTAATGATTGAAAAGAAGAATAATGAATAGAGAGATAGAGACTGATGACAAAGTAATAATTAGAAAAATATGATAATAATTGGAGAAAAAAATAGGGTAATAATTGAAAAACTAAACTAAACTAAAATGCCAAATAAACACAACCAACTAGCATTTTTCTCCAAATTAATATGTGGATTAGAAGAGAAAACTGGCGCTAAAAGGCTAAATTTTTTTTTTAAGTTAATCTAAGGTGTCTCGGGTAGCTTACGTGCACCTCGGCCGTATCCTTACTGTCACTCCCACATGTCAAAAGAAAATTACTAGAATCCTGACCCAAACACAACAATAACGTTGCTCCGGTGTGACATGACGGTCACGGGTTCGAATATTGAAAACAACCTCTATCGAATAGGATAGCCCCCTTTCAAAACTAGAGTATTCTGCCAATTACTAAAACAAATGCATTTTTTCTTTTTCTTTTTTCCCGAAGGAACCACCTCAGCAGCGACCAATTAAAACATATATGGATTATTAGAAGAGAAACGAAGCATGCCTGTTTTCTAGCCCTCGATCGAGCGGCGGACTCGCGGTTTTTGATCATGCGCTTGTGCCGCCGCTCGCCGGGATTCTGATCGGACTCCGGGCACCGTTTCCTCTCCAAACACGGCAAACTCGAAGCCGAAGCCAAACCCTCAAACGAAACGTCCAAGCAGGACGCACTCGAAATGGGCCCCAGCAGCGGGCCCTCCAAGATGGAGCTGAACTGGTGGTGATCATCTGGGCCCGAATTCAGCCTCAGAGCCACGGCGGCCGGAGGGGACGGCGGAGATCCGTAGCCGCCGTGGAGGGGTGGTGGTTGTTGTTGTTGTTGAGGTGGTGGTGGTGGGTTTTTGGCGGAGAGGAAGTCGAGGAAATTGTGGCCCCTCAGGGTGGTGGGGTTGTCTGCTGCGGAGCGGCGATGGCGGTGGCGGTGGGGGTGGTCGTGGTCGTGGAGGGAGGTGAGATTGATGTCGTTCCATACTTCTTCCATGATGAGAGAGAGAGAGAGAGAGAGAGAGAGAGAGAGGTGATTATGGTTGTGGGAGAGTGTTTGGGGATTTGGTACTGTAGTAGTTGGAGCTATTCTACATCTTCACCTGGGGCTGACAACAACGTTGGAGAGGGGGAGAGTGGGGGCCAAATAGTGGCTTTACTTCTTGTGTCTTTTCAGAACCAAGGAATATAAAGAGTGACTTCATGCTGTTGATTTTTTTTGAACACGACTTCATGCTGTTGATTAAATTGTAT
The DNA here is from genome assembly GCA_019656835.1 of Rhododendron ovatum. Classification (NCBI taxonomy): domain Eukaryota; kingdom Viridiplantae; phylum Streptophyta; class Magnoliopsida; order Ericales; family Ericaceae; genus Rhododendron; species Rhododendron ovatum. The sequence goes on from CM033800.1 coordinate 1,391,635, forward strand.
TTTTTGTATTTTAATTTTAAAAAACCACTACTAAATGGTTTTTTTGGGAGTATTTTTAATGAAAGTAAGAGAAAATTTGGAAGACAAAAATTATAGCGTGAACTCACTCATACGCATTTTTCTCTCAAAAGTCTCCGAACACAACTCCAGACACAATCGTTTGATTCATACGGATCTATGGACATCAAACAGCTCCGGACACAATTGGTTTTGAAATTGTATATTATTTTTCTTATCAAAAATTTACAAAAATGATGTGTGAGCCTGTATGTCTTAAGTGATCAGAGTCATTTTCAATTGGTAAGAAATAGTATAGCCTTCTTCACAGGTTTTTTTTTGTTGTTGTTGTAAACATTCAACTCAATTGGATACGGTTAAATAGTAATCGATTAATTCTTTTAGGATTATTTCCTACAAAAAATAAACTACTTCTTGGATAATTTCTACGGCATACAAGAAGCCTGCACATCATATCTGTACTATTTTTATACCCCAAATTCTATACCCATAATAGTAGCATTAAAGTGAAGTGACCAGAGCTCTAAAAGTGGAGGGTATTATTTGGCCCAAAAAGTGCACAATAATTGTGTAAAACACAACACACAATTAATTTCTAATCGTCCATTATTGTAATAAATAGTTATGATTCATTCAAACTCTTTTCCGGTCCCTAGAAGAGTTTTTTTTTTAAATTTTGATCGTCAAAATATACCTGGACGGTCAGAATTACACGTACTGACAACACAACGATTGTACACGTAGCATTTTTGTGGTATTTGGCGAGACAGTTGACACACATAAACGCAAGTATAGCCCTCATTGTGTTCGGTCCCTCTTGCCCAGTTTGGCAATCCTTAAGGCCTTGGATCCAACCTATTTCAGTATTTTGCCTGCCCACTCAAACCCATTTTCTCCTTTGGTTGGCTACCTAGGTCTCAGTCGGTAGTGCAACCCAGTAGGATAAGGTGGCTCAAAAAGTTGTTGACAAGGAGAATCGAATTTAAGACTTTAGGATGGAACAAACACTTAACTCTCAAATCAAAATCACTTGGCCAACCTCTTCGGGTTCTATCTTTTCTTTCATTATATGTTCGTATGGCAGCTTCTAAGGTATGCCATGGAATATCTTACGCTTATCTTTAAAACACGTTGGACCTTGTTATAGAGCATCAATGGCAGACTAGGTAAATGGATGTGCTTGGCTATTTATACCTAGGCATGACTCAACAGACTAGGTAAAAAACAAGCCACTTTACAATTCGGTGAACAGTAACTAGGTATTCTTGTTGATCAGTCATTGATCATGGTTGTCGGGTTTTGGTGGTGTGTTTCATTTTGGGACAGAGAGAGCGTGTAATTACTGAGGTGCTATCGAAGTCGCTAGAGTGCCATCGGAGTAGAGGCAAGACAAACACAGAGAACACAATGTGAGGTTGGGAGAGAGAGAGAGATGAACTTGGGCACGGATCAATTTTGTTTACTTGACTTGTTAAAATGGCTAAAATAGTAAAAGCAGTCCTTTTTCAAGGTAGGATAGGATAGGAAAAAACTTCTAAACCATAAGGTCCGTGTCACGCCATGCCCCGCAAAGGGCACTCAAAGTGAGCCCGAGTCGGCGCGACCACGTAACATTCCATTCAGAAGACCAAACCATACCTCACAATCTGTCAGAAATAAACACACAGCAGAAGACTTATCATCTTAACATAAAAATGAGTCAACGTATTGACCAACCAATCATGACATCGCACAACCAATAAACTACATCTGCATTATAGTACTTTAAAAATTCTATACTTCAACACATCCACCGACGACTTACTTACGACTTGAATAAACCAACTTCTTCATCAACTACCTACAACGAACTCGACTATCCACAACATCCAAGGCTAACCTCAAATAGAACGCCAGCCATCGACCAGACTTAATTACAATCTGTAAAATTTAAAAGCCTTAACTATCCTTAACTACAATTCCTTACAAATTAAGTTCTGTACCAACTAAAGCACTCCACAACAACGTAACTAAAATCTCACCTGACGCTAGCAAAACACCTCAACTGGTAGTGGACCCACTCTAAGCAACTTACTACCTGGCAGACCAAAAAGGAAAGCCAGAGTGTGAGATATAGAAATGCTCAACATAATACGACAATAACCAAAGGAATATCAACATGAATACACATCACCAATGTAACTGAAATACTATAATGTATACAACAGCTATTACCAACATATCCACCCGACTGAGTAATAATAATCAATGCGCAACAATATGAATGAAATATCATCACATACAGTGGCACGTCTGCCACATCCCATGTACCCAAGATAAGGTGTCCCACATACCATGCTCCCATCCACCGACAAATTAACCGGCATGGCATACGACATGGTATGCCTCACACGCTAACCTTTGGTGGTTCCATCAACACCTATCAGCATGCATTTTTATCAAACACGCGTATCACAACCAAATCTTGTGTCCCACACACCATACTCCTAACCATCGTCCATTGAACGATATAGCTTACGACATGGTGTGCCTTACATGCAAATTTTCACAACATATCAAAAGCTAATCAACAATAGCATGATATATACTCCTCACTACAACATCTCATTAAAAATAACCATGTCGAAAGCTGATCACGAATAGCAAGATATACACTCACCACCACAACAATATTATATAGAGAAGAACCATATCAAACACACTCATCTTTGTATAGACCGAGGTACGCCAAACTTACGATTTGGGAACCTCCCCAATTGATTGGCTTGTTACCTAGTCACAAGCTAACCATATCAGTTTATTAAACGCTTAAACGTTACCACAAACTCCTGAAAAATAATTTATAATACTAACAATAGATTAATGATGCTTAACGCATACAAGCATGTCCATCTTAAAGGTTTATAAGTGTCCCTAAACAAGCGTAACACTCAAACACCACATCACCCCTACATTTGGTCTGAAATCTACAACCAGCATGTCGTATTCTACCTATAACTTCTTATATTTTTGAAACAAGATCATGAAATCACCACCATTAGAAAGTACACATCTGATACATGAATTTTGATATAAAATTTGTTAAAAATGGAGTCTGAACGACAAAGTTATGTTCGTCCAAAATTACACAATAACCTGTCCAAAATCACAAATTCTGCACGTCTATCAATTTCAAATCAAAAACTGATATAACCTGCTACAAACTAAGCCACAACTCTCACATATTCCGAAAGACATACGAGTCTAGTTTTAGAATTAAAAACCCGTACGCAAACCCGATACCCGAGCAAAGAAATATGACCATTTTTTCAAAATGTGTCAATGCAACAAATACAAAACTCAGCAGGAACACACCAACTTGTAAAATGAGTCAAACTTAGACCATACAACAAAATGACCTAAAATTTGGTAGAGATCATAACAACATCTCAAAGTTTATCCCTAATTTTTCTCAGATTTTTCACAATAAATGAACCTAGTCAAAATCACCCCCAAACATAGAAATTCTGTACAGCGAAACACAATTTTCACAAGAACAGTTTGTGTTCAAAAATACATTAAAAATTAAATACTTAATACTTTTTAGTAATTTTAACACCAAAATATCCTCAACTTATCAATTTTTAAAACCCATAAGGACCCACAACCAGAAGGGTCGCTTAACTATAAAAAAATTGATGAAAAACACAACTCTGTAAGCTGTTTGCTAAAAAATAGGAATCCGACCACAATTTGATTTACGATTTTTATCTTTTTCCATACTTCTCTTAGAAAATTTAACACGAGACAATAGACACACAAATGAACCTTTAATAAAAATACCAAAAATTTAAAAGCTTTCTAGGTACCTTGAATAATTTCGTAAAGAACAGACCATAGTCTCCGGCCTCCTCTTCATTCTCTCTCTCTCTCTCTCTCTCTCTCTCCTTCTCTTCTGACGCATCTCTCTCTCTCACTCTCTACGTAAAAACAAAGATACGTATGGAGAAAGATAAATATCTCTCACTCTCTACATAAAAATAAGATACGTATGGAGAAAGATAAATATCCCCAGGATATTTTGCTATACAAAAGCACAGGATAATTTATCACATGTAAGTGAAACCACGTCCTAACTTATACTCCAATCACAAATCACACACAGGACCCTCTCAAGTTCTATTGTTTACGATTTAAATCCCTAAAATACATAGTTCAATTAAAAGTAATTGAAATACCGAAACATCCGGAGTGAGTATTACAGTCCGGACGACTGAATAAATAAATCTATGCAGCGTCCAGCCTTTTTCTGCCGGGTTTTCTGAATTGTCATCATATTTTAATGTACAACCAGGTGATCAATAGGATAGGAAAAAATTTCTAAACCATAAGGTCCGGACGACTGAATAAAAAAATATATGCAGCGTCCAGCCTTTTTCTGCTGGGTATTCTGAATTGTCATCATATTAATGTACAACCAGGTGATCAATTCTAAACCACCACAAATCCACCTTTGCAGTAGTATTTGTTTGTTTCCTTGTGGACTTTAAGGGGATTGTACATTGGTCTGAGAACAATTGTTGTCATTTTCTCTTTCTACTTCCCCCTTTCCGGTCACACAAAATTTGCCATTTTCATCTTTCTTGGGTAAAAATGTTGCCTTTCAGTTTGCTTGATAATCATTTGTGGTTCCCATTTTTGTTTGGCAATTGGCAAGGCTAGTTCCACTCAGGGATTTTTGCGTTTTTTTTTCTTAAAGAGAAACTTATTTATAACTCTGCGCAATTTCATATTGAACGCCATAAAACTTATGATAAAAAAATTGACGCAAAATTAACAAATGTCAAAAAGATTTACTCCTTCCGTCCAAAAAAAACTGTAATTTCCAAATACTAGAACGAACGGGATGTAGGGCAAAAAGCAACACCCCCCATGCCCGAACCAAATGGGGGAGAGGAAAAGTGACGAGGGAACAGTGCCAGCAGAGGTAATTGCACGGGGAAAGGGCAACTGTTTCGGACATCGGTAAACAATCTTCTTTTTCTTTGTTGAGAGAGAGATCTCTCGGAAAAATGTGCAGATTGAAGTGAAAGATCATTGGTCCATCTCTTGATTTATGGATTCTTCCAGGACAGGATACATCATCAGCAATACGAAATTTACGGATTCTTCCATCTGTAATTTATGGATTCTTCCATCTGTAATAATGTATTGTTTGGTTCTCATTTCAAAAAATAAAAATAAAAATCTGATTGTTTCGTTATCTGTTTTTTTTGGGGGGGCACGTGCTTTTTCATTTTTAATGATTTTTTATTAAATTTTTTACTTCTTAGATCTTTATAGTTTACTTTTATTTGAAAAGTTAAAAAATTTGTCTGAAAACGAAAAAATATGCAAACTTGTAAAATATTTTTATCTAAAAAGATATTTCAAAAGTGAAAAAAAACAAGTGTGGTACACAAGAAGTGATGAATTGGAGAGAAATATAGCAGGGGAGAAGAGATTCGGGGGGGGGGGGGGGGAAAGGGATCCGGGGGCTCTGCTGCCCCTGTGGGGGCAGTATCCCCTACCCAGACCCTTAAACGGCGTCGTTTATTTTTAAAAAAAAAATTATAATTTTCAATTTGCAATCTTATTGAACAGAAACGTGATTATGAGAGTGTTAGAGACAAAATTTGATTATGTCTCTTTAGAATAATATGATCAGAATAATAAGATCTTCACACCCGTTCAAACGGATTAAAAATTGAAGCACTTAATTTTTTAACTATATTTTTTAATATATAAATGATCTAAAGAAATTAAGTGCTTCAATTTTTAATCCGTTTGAACGGGTGTGAAGATCTTATTATTCTGATCACATTATTCTAAAGAGACATAATCAAATTTTGTCTCTAAAGCTCTCATAATCACGTTTCTGCTCAATAGGATTGTAAATTGGTGGTTAGAATTTTTTTTTAAAGTAAACGACGCCGTTTAAGGGTCTGGGCAGGGGATACTGCCCCCACAGTGGCAGCAGAGCCCCGGATCCGGGGAAAAGGGGTTGGATTTTTGCAGAGATTATCTCTCTCTAGGTAGATAGGGATAGGCAACAGTACTCTGTCAAAATGTTTTGAATATAAGTGTTCTGATTTCTGCAAAAAGTATTTTTTTAAAAAAAAGATAATTTTAAATTCAAAAATTATGTATTTATGTAAATAATTTTTTTACAAATATTAATCTTTTTGATAGAACTCATTGAGATCTTTTATACGGTATAAAAAATATACAAAATTTATTTTTTATTTTTATTATATTTGAGTTTAAAAATTTTAAAAAAAACTTTTAAAATAAAAAAGTAAACTGGAACACGCTCATTCCGTTTCATTTTGTTGGTTTATTTTTGTCGTTTGTATCATTTTTTAAATAATTATATCTCTTAATTTATAATATTTTTCATAATTTTAAAAATTTTATATTATAAAATTAATCACGAATTATTAAACAAAATTTATATTGCTTATTCTTTGAAGACTTATATTAGAATATGAACAATTGAAAACTGACAAGATCATCAAAAAATGACAAACAAACAGAGAGATGGAGGGTCTCTAATAAAAATGGACAATGGTGCTAGTACCACATCTAAATTCACACCCAAACACACATCCACTACTCACATGAGTTGTGAATCCCACACACATTAAACAGTCTAGTATGTGTATGGAACCCACCACTCATGTGAGTATGGATATGTATTTGAATATGTCATTAGAATTAATACCAATGGTACTATTACACACCGGTTTGGAAAGAACAACGTTAATACTCGGGGGACAACGTTGACCAATATCCCAATCTCTCTCCTAAGTCATTTGTTTGGTAGTACAGTTAATAAAAATAGGAGCGGAGGTATGGTCGGCAAGGAACTATTGACCCGTTCGTTTCGCTACGCTGTTGCGTAAGGGATTCATTGCACTTGTGTCGAAATCGAAGGTTAAATCTCACTATATATATTGATGGTATTATGAGTATGTTTAATTTTAATAAGTTCAATAAGGGGCTATATATATTAAGGACTCGAATTTGGACATTGTTCAACTAAGTCCAAGTTTTCAATCACTATTTATAAGGGGACCTTATCGCACTTACGTCGAGACTGAAGGCTAAGGTCTTACCCATGTGGACAACACATTAGGCCCGTTCTTGTTCAATTAAATCTAAGTTTTCAACCATAGAACCAAGCCCCGGTTTGCTCACAACTAGTCGCAAGGCGGGCCATGTAGTTGTAGTCAATCATATGAAACACAAGTGTTGAGTGCAATAAAAGTGTATGGAGAAGTGGGAAAGGAAGAATGGATTTGGAAGTTTGTTTCACTAATTAAATAAGTATTTATTTTTTAAATTAAATATGATGTATTATAAAAATGATCTATCTCGTATAGAGGAAAATAAATATATAAAAAATAAAAACCTCAGCGAAACGAGACCTAATTGATGGGTAAAATAGAAGATCGAAAATGAGCCATGTCGTCATATTTATGTCTATAAATTTTGTACACACAATCTCTATCAATGCAACTGATCAGGGGATGTTTTCAGTAATGAAAAATTTGTAGATTTTTATTTGTGATTGAGAAATTGTTAGGTGTTTCTGATAGTGAATAAATTGTTGATAGATTTATGAATAGAATTACTGTAACAAAATCAATTTTTGTTGTTAGTAAAAACAATATGGTAAAATACTGAAATTTTTTTGTTAGTGAAAACAAAATAAAAAAATGCGTTAAGTTTTTAGTGTTTTTTTTTTGTGCTAAAAAACGGGGCCTGAGATATCATGATCCCCCTAACATCAAATACATGTCACTCCAATTATAATGGCTAGCTGGGAAGCTTGCTTTCTTAAAAATTACTTGCGTTTTTGTTGAATGAGTATATGGCTCAAGTATGGTCCCTGAATTAAATACTCCTTCACAGACATGTGGGGTACCCTTTCTTTTGTGTCGTAAAAAATTTACACGTAGGGTAAGTGTCAGAAATTGAGTTCTGGCACTTGTTTCTCAGAATTGCCTTTTCTCATTTTGGCTGCTTGCCACCTAATTCCGAAATTGGGTTTTGGAAAAACACATTTGCTCAAGGAGAGGAGAAGAAAAAAAAGTGGTCCCAAGGAGCTTTTTTCATTTTTGGTTTTTCCCATTTTCGTTTAAGTTACGAAAATATCCTCACTTATTTTAACTAATCACCATTTCTACCGTACCCTTTACGCTTATTACTTATATATTCGGTTTCGAGTTTGGACTCACAAGGGAATTCGTTGTGGATCGTGTTTGGAACTACTGGTAGTGTACGCCTGTACGGTGTACGTTTTTATCACTTGTGTGTTTTTTTTTTACTTCAGTTGGTACTCCTAATTATTTCCAAAGGGCAACATGGTAAAACTAACCCATAATTCATTTTCATCATATATCTCTCTCAAACACTACATTACTCTTCTTGCAAAATGCATTCTGCACATATTCATCCAAACACCTATCAGGATTCAAAATATATTATAACCATAATTCAAAAAGCCAAAAAGCAAAGAGATGAAAATGAAAATCCAAAAAATAGGCTTCCAAACACTCTACCACATTCTAACTAAAAAGCCAAAATATTAAAAATAAAAAGCCCAAAAATAAGCTCCCAAACACTCAAGTGGAGGGAATTATTCGGCCAGACTGTTGACGCATTATACGAAAGTATAGCCCTCATTGGGTTCGGTCCCTCTTGCCCAGTTTGGCAATATTGGGCCTTGGATCCAATCCAACCTGCCACCCAAATTTGGGCAGTGAACTTTTTAATTGCTCAGTTTCAATTATACGAATTTAGAAAATATATTTATGTGTATCCATTGGAGTTTATTACATCCGTTCCCATTTTTTAGTCCCTTATGAGAATCATAACCACTTTTTAATTGATTATATATTACAATTTATAATCTTTTAAGGTAATTTTGAAAATATTATTTAAAAGAGTTTATTGAGATATATCAAATAAGATTCATACTGCATATAAACAAAAGTATTAATTAAATATTATAATTATTTTTTATTTGATTAGGATTGGATGATGAGCAAAAGAATGGAGACGAAAAAAGTATTTTTTTGCAGGACTTCGTAAAAAAATTAATTTAAAATTTATGAAATTTTTTTATTTACATTTTTTTGATATCTGGGTGGACTCCAGAAAACGTGCGTGGACTTATGGGGTGACTACAACACAGTTGAAAGCTAATTACTTCCATTTCACAGTGCAAAAAAAATGCAACACAGTTGGTAGGTGAAGTTATTTTTTTGACCTTCATTAAAAAAAAATTAGTTGTGCCTACTTCTTGTGGTGGTGTCCAACCTTTGGTGTAGGTCCCTTGGGCTTGCCTGTCGTAGTGCTGCGATCCGCTGCGAGGCTCTTGGGCCTGCGTCAGTTGGTTGGCTACCACATCGAGAGTTTGGGTTTATGTGTTTATTTATAAAGTTCACTCTACTTATTGATAGTCAACAATTGCCTAGGTGAGTTGATAGGTGAAGTTACCTTCTTGACCTCCATTAAAAAAAAAAAAAGAGTTAAAAAAAAATAAAATTACTTCCCATTTCCCCTCCAACCCTGTGAATGGCCGATCAAAAATAATAGTACCCCTAATCGATCGATTCGACTCACGGACTCCCCTTTCTCTCTCAATCGATCCCGCAAGAACCCTAAATCTAATACAGACTCTCTCTCTCTCTCTCTCTCTCTCTCTCTCTCTCTCTCGCGCGCGCGCGCGCGAAAAGTGTTTAAATTTTTTCCATCGACTTTTCTTCGATTATTTGGTTGGTATGCGTAGCGTATACGCATGTTCAAATTCTACTTGAAAGTGGGTTTGATTTCAGTTGTGTTGCAGACCTGTTGATTGATACGCATGGGTTACGAGTCGGACGACAACTCTCAGGACGGTCGGGGCGAAGGTGGGTTCAAATTGTTTTGGATATTTTGTAAATGTAAAAATCACGCAAGGCAGGGTTTGCGCAACTAGCTGTTGAATGCTTAGATCAAAATGCGTTGGAAATGGTTGGTTTAACATCAATTAGAAGACTAGGTTTTGCAAGTGCGAAGGTTTGTAACCCCAATGGGGTTTGGCCCGAGTGGCGGTGAGACAGCTAGCAAAGTGCTTGCTTCCATGTGGTCGCAAGGTTGAATTTCACTAAGGATAAATATTCAAAACCATAAGGCCACTTGAGGTTTGCCTGGTCGTTAACTTCAGGCCTAAATTAGTCGACATTCACACTCGGACACTCGGACATTCGTTTAAGTTCGTACTTTTTTGGTGGAGATAACGGAGTGTTTATCCATGAGTACCGGAATGGTGAGGTTGGGTTGTTTATTGGAACATTGTATTTTTGCTCCAACCATTGGAGTTTTGTGGGAGGATATGATGGAGTAATTGCCCACGACTCCATGAGGGCAAACACTAGCTCTTGGATGCTAAGAGCATCCACAATGGACTAACCAAAATTGGATAACCAACGAGGTTCGGTGTGTTAATTGGGACATCAAATTTTGGCTCAACGTCCTTACTATTAGAGTAATTTAGCTTCACTTCAAATGGGATTTCATTGATAGGTGGGAATGTATATGATTTATGTGGCTATGTTTATTTTGTTAATATAGAAACCATGTAGGCGGGGAACATAAAGTGATGGATTCAGGATTTCAACTTTGGGGATGCGAAGTTAAATGATAAGGGGTATTTCGTGATCCTCTACAAATCTGTTTGTATAATGAGTTTTTGTATAATTGGTGGTGCCAACACCCCCTGCACCCGTTGTGCATCCATCATGGGGAACATCTGACACCTACTCAAACTGGAGAACTACTGCAAAGCGATGAGCTGCAAGTTAAGAATGGAGTCATATAGAAATGTGTTTTATATTTTTTGCTGGATTGCTAGACAAAATAGGTCGATTGTTGAGCTCATTTGCTGGGCCAAATAGTGTGTTTCATTCTGTTTATTTTATGGGTTTAGCTAGCCGGCGATGTATAGTTTCTTAATTTATTGCAATAAAAAGGTAATGCTATATTTACTAGGGTTATCCTACAAAGACCATGTAACAAGACTAATGATCAAATACTAATGCTTATGTTTATCATTTTTTTCCTCTGAAATTTTTGGTTTCTTGATTTGTTAGATGATGAAGATGATTATGAGGAGGCTGGTGGGGGAAACCGGCTTTTGGGATTCATGTTTGGGAATGTTGATGGCTCAGGAGATCTGGATGTTGATTACCTTGACGAGGTAAGATTCTTTTCTAGACGTTATCATAAGTTGCTTACTATGCATATTCTTGTTCGTTATTGCTTTATAAATTGAACCTGCCTTGATAAATATATACAGAGGTGCACGATTATGCTTTTGTATGTATGCATGCATTTAAGTTTATGATTCCAAATGGATTTTGTTGCCTCAACTCTCTTGTAAAAAACAAGCAACTTTTGTTTTGCTTGCTTCTTCCCACTTCACCCCCACCCAGTAACTGCAATGGACATATGATATTCAAGCTCTGCTGCTCTGCTTAGAAGTTGAATTGACCAGCTATTGAGTTCTTAATCTTTCCCGTTGAACTGGTTCTATGACATTTTTGTTGTTCATTAGGCATTTGAAGTGTATCAACTGGGGATTGGTGAAAATTGGCTTCGTGTGTGTCCTCATAAGACATAGGTCGTAGCATCCTTTTTTGCCAGTAATTTCGTGCTGTTAACTGCTTAGGAAATCAAAGCACGTTTGCAAAAGAAAGTTCATGATGCTGGAGGTAACTAATTGAGGTTGAGATCTGATAGGATATAAAATTTGCTCTAATGGGGAAAGGATTCCATTTATAGTTCAACAGTCAATAAATTAGCAAACTTAGTGCTGCTGTACTTATCTACTGTGGAAATGTACAAAACTGTTACCTATCTATACATGAAGAGCTAGTTTAACCTTGCAAGTGATTATCCACCACTCTAGTTTCATAATAATATATATGTGCAAGTATAAAACAATCTCCAGTATTCCATGTTCTAAAATAAACGGCTTCAAGGCCATTTTGTGTAATGCAATAAACTTTATTCCTTCTAATAATGCATCAGTGGAAGAAAGCAAGGAAGGATTCGACTTAAAACTTGATGCTGATTTTTTAAGAAAATGGGTTAAATTGCTTTCTTGCTCAAGGTCTCAAATCTTAGAGAGCATGCAGCTTGTCGTTTTACATATTGTATATATGCTATACTTCTGATTCTTTTTGGGGACGCGTCTTCCAAAGCTTAATACTTGCTCCTGAAATATGCTTGTATGTTCTCACACTTCGTTCTTTGAACAATCAAATAGTCCAAAATCTTTTTTGACGTCATTTTATTGTGCTGGATTGGTGTTCCATCGCAACAAACCAAGTCTCTATTTGTGGGCTCCCGTAGCTCAGTTGGTTAGAGCATTGATCTTATGAACCAAAACTTGCGGGTTCCCCGCCAGGACCTTTTGCTCATTGTTCCTTGTTTATAGGTTGTTGTTTCGATAAGAAAAGTTATTTTCTTCCCTCAGGATGTATAAGAGCCAACTTTGTGTATTTAACCTCAGTGTATCCTATGTAGGTGGTCTAATGGTATGAACTAGCTTAGATGGAAAATGGTGATAAGGTTATAAATATCTAGCGACATAAACTTTTAATGGATTGCAAGGAGTATACATGCAATAGTTAGGGCGTAGATCGACCAAAAAGTGTATTCCTTCACATAAGAGCACTCAATTTGCTTTAGGAGCCTTACCATCCTATTTTTCGTCAATCCTAGATGGTGACAGAAAATACAAAAGAGGAAATTAAGGAAAAGCAGAGGAGAAAAAACATGCCAAAAAGAAAAGTGTGATAATAGCAAATTATAAATGATGCCATTCTCTAGTCTCCGAAATGAGAACTCAGAAATCCTCTTATAGGGACTCAAAAAAATGGATAGATAGTGAGCTCTCTCCCACAAGGAATCATCTGCATCAACTTTATCTTCAAAACTATTGGAGACTTGGTCTCTGAAAATGAGAAAATTTTGGTTGCTATGGACATGTGTGACTCTGACCTTTTAGTTGGACAGTCATCTAGCAAACAACTAGTATTTCAGGTTTCTAACAGAAATATGCATGCGACTTGAATGATATAATACATAATGCTTTATGGCATCTTTTAAATACCATCTAGCCTTGGAAATGAGAGAAAGGAAAAAGACAATTTGCATTTTTCCGTTTCACAACATTCTTGACATGAGAATTGGATGAACCGGGGCACTTAGACACAGCCATAGGAAACCCATACCTGAGTCCTTGTAACATGGTGGCAAATACACTTCAGGTTGAGAACTGGTGGTCCCTTGAATGAGATGTAAATTTGGTATAGAGATGTCATACGATAGATTTATGCTATACACGATTCAGGCTTGATCATTTTGCGTCGTATTTACTAGTCTTTGACTTCCTATTCCATATATTTTCTGCATTTTTGCAGATCCTTCAGCATTTATGCTAAAGTTGTGATTGTGTTCCTTAGGATGCAAAGGAGCATCTTGCTGCGTTGGCTGACAAACTTGGTTGCAATGTACTCTGTATATGTTTTCCAACAATAATTTAGGGAGGCTTTAAGTTATGAAAAATTATTGGTTGGTCTTGGCGAACTGTCACGTGGTGCCCCAACACGCCAGATATTTCCGTGAGGTCTACCATTAAGTGTATGGACTCCAAAAAAATATGTGATGTTGAGAGGCGTTGGGGGGCACCACGTGGCGGTGTCCCAAGACCACTGGATAATTTTTCAAGTTACAAGCATCCCATAGTCTTATGTTGGGTTCAGGGGAGGAAGGTATAAATATAATCCAAGTGTGTGTTCTCATCTTGTGATACTAATTACTTTATTTGATTCACAGTTGCCAGTAAAGTCATCACGGACACCTGTTGATGCTGCTGAAAAGGTGATATCGCATGCCTGTAAAAAGCTCATCTCCTGTTGTTTTTGTTGTTAAGTGGTTATATTGATTTCTTTAACAGATAACTGACTTAATTTCTCTTGAAATATTTACTCTGACAACTTGTTAGCAGTAGTGTTAATGTAAAAGGCACACCGAGGTGCCAAGATCTCCTTGGCCTAGGCATTCGCTTTATTGTAGTGAGGCATACATTGTTTATAGAAAACAGATGTTTTTGACTTATAGAAAAGCAATAGGGTAGTCTCAGACTCTCTGTTATGTATGCACTCAATTGATCAATACGATACAACACAAAATGGTCCCTTGAACTTCAACTCTTTGTGGTTGTTCCTGTTGCTCAAGTGAGGATGCCCACTATATATTTCGCAGAATGAGAAACAGAAAAGGAACCCAGGTGCTTCAGGAGAAAAACTACCAGGGAAAGAACTAGCAGGGTGAAAAACATCCGGCAGGGAAACTAAGCGGATTAATGGACATGAACCTTGGAAAAGAACCATTGAAAAAAGTGGCAGACAAGAAGAGAATATCCTGGACTGCAGCTGAGGAAAAAGAACACTCAGAGAAAAGTGAATGTGTAGAAGAAGAATTTGTGTTGGACTAGAGGACAAAAAGAAGAGGAAAAAATGAAGCTCTCTAAGTGTGTGCCTTGCCGAAAGGGGGTAATTCACCAAAAACCTCGCTCCTTGAGCACCCCATTGAGTGCACCTTCCCTGAAGGGCATTAGGACAAATGAATATCGCTAGAGTGATGTCCAACGAAGGGCAACAAAGTCATTGTCTATTGAGTGAGAGATTGTGACATCTCACATCCACGTCGGTGGGGTGTGGAAATCTCAATTGAATGAGTGTAAATAACGAAAAGCCACTTGCTACTAAAGTAGCTTGAGTCCAAGCTTTTGGGCCAAGTGTGGTCCCACTTTCATTGCGCGCCTTGCACCTCATCAAAAGGCTTGTTCCTTGCATTTCAAAAAGTTAAATGAAGCTCACGAAGTGTGCAACTCGCCAAAAGGCTTTCTTCTGGAACACCTCATTTGCGCCTCATTGCATTCACTTGGGCACACATCTCACTGTACCTAAGCTTGCGCTAGTCTTGCGTTTTACAGCACTGATTAGCACTAGGATATTTGGATTTATGGACGACAGGTCCTGAAGCATTGGGTCTTCTGTGCTTCATTATTATGAAGTGATAACTAGGCATAAAGTTGAAGTCAGCCGAAGTTGACTGTTTTTGTATTCGTGATGCTTGGTTCCGGGCAAGATAATGTCTATAATAATTAAGATGGTCTTTTCATTAGTTTGTTTACGAATTTTGAATTGACTGAACTTGCTTTGCCCAATGTTCCTTTCAACAGTATTCCGAGAAGCATGGCGAGAGACTATTCTTAGACTATTTTTCTGGCACGAAATGTCTGTATGAAGCAAGGGTTGATGTGTTTGGTTGCATTTATGGGCTGTGAGAAAGTGCAAAATGATCTGAACCTAAAGGAGTAACAATTACTCTGTCAAAAAAAAAAAAATTACTGTGTCAATATGACTTGGAATTTTTCTAAAAGCAAATATTTCCTCCAAGATCTAACTGACAGTGGATATGTTTTATTCTGAAAATAGTTTGAATTCTTGTGGTCTTCATCATATTTTATTTTCAAGGAAGATGCATGACTAATCACAGTTGTTGCCACGAGGTTTCCGACATGATTTTTGCCTTTTTCCTTCTCCTATTGGACACCACCTATGCTGATTGATGCCTTGATGGTATTCCAGAACCTGGAAGTGTTTGTATCATTGCTCTTTATTATTATGAGACAAATGGTCAGTCTACTTCACAATCATACTCGATGGCCTGTTTCTAGTTATATCTCTGACTGAGATGGTTGTGTTTTTTGCCGCTAAGATTATGATGAGAAGGCTGAAGATGCAGTTGATTATGAAGACATTGATGAACAGTATGAGGGACCAGAGATTCAAGCTCTTTCTGAGGAGGACTACTTGTTGCCAAAAACAGACTTTTTTGCTACACAAGTTTCAGAGGCTACGTTGGTGCAAAAGACTTCTGTGTTTGATGATGAAAATTATGATGAGGAGGATGATGCAGCAGGATTTGAGAACGAGCAAGAGTTGGACACAAATGCAGAAGTTCAGACTATTCCTTCATTAGGTTGGTTTACTATGTGGTCTATGCTCCGCTCATATCAGAGTGGTTGAAATTTGTTTGTTGCAAACCTTGGTTGTATAAGGAAACCAAATGTCAAATTGTATGTTACAGTTATTGAACGTGATCTTCATCCAGTGCCTTCTTGGTCATCTATGTTGTATATGTATATAGTAGGAAATTGTATGTTACAGTTATTGAACGTGATCTTCATCCAGTGCCTTCTTGGTCATCTATGTTGTATATTTATATGGTAGGAAGGAAATTGATTTTAGCACTCCAAAAATTGATGGAGGGGCTCCAAAACGACGTCGTTTTGTGTATCAACACAGTTCAGTTTTGGAGCCCCTCCATCAATTTTTGGAGTGCCAAAATCACAATCTTAGTAGGAATCTTTTTCTTGAAACACATTTGAGTGCATGTGACTCCTATCCTAGTTGCTTTCTTCCGTTCCATGTACTTTCTGTTAGAAACCAGTCAATTCTTACAGTATGGCTTCCCATTGTTCTTATTACAAAATTCATTTACCATTAGGACTTTATACGATTTTTTTCCCCTCTAACTAGCTTTTCAAGGGACTTTAGATCAGTTATTTTGTTCTGTCTTTATATTATCTCTCTCTTCCTCTCCCTCTCCCTCTCCCTAGCATCGTATATAAACTTTGGCCACCTTATGATGCGAATTGAGTAGTCTGTCAGACTTTATAATGGTTTTTATGGTGTTATATGCATATTGCTTTCGAGTTGTGTTTCCAATGCCATTTCGCATGTAGCTGATGACCTCGATCCATCATGAAATCCAAATACCTTCAATAAGCATTCTTAAGTTCACTCTTTTATTATACTCGGAGACCCACTTAATAAAATATGTTAGTGTAGGTGACCAGAACACTATAAACTTCTATTCCTGAATTTTGAGATCGTAAGATCCTTAGACTTTGTCTTTGTTTTTGGCATTGATGGACTATCCGGTGATTTTGTACATTTCCATGTGTATTTTCTGTATCTGAGGTTTTTGCAAATATAACGCAGTTCAGATTTGTTCACTAACAAAAAACTGTTGGTTGAATCTTGATTTATTTTGCCAGGTTGTTTTTTGTGGTGATTGGCATTCTATTCTGCACTCTACATCACATGGACAAGTTTTTTTCTGTCCTTTTAACTGAACTTTATTTGCTGAATTTGGCTAGTTTTATGCAAACAGGAAAGAAACTAAGTTGGTGATTACCAAAAAAAACTAAAAACAAGCGGTGAAATTTAAAATCCCATAATTTGCGGAATCCTGTTATTAACAAAAGATTTTTAGATTTTAGGTTTATGTTTTGGGTTCCAAACCTTTCTATGCATGAGTTTAAATTTATTATCGGACTTTTGCATGACTAATAGTCAGTTAGGGGATTAATTAACTAAATGATAAAAGGATGTAGTAATTTCTGTTGGTAAATCTGTATTGTACTATTTTTAAGGGGGTTATGCAGGCGTGGCTCACTTTGGTTCTGTCGGCTGAAGTTAAATGCATTGTTATGTTTTGATTTCTATCAAATTTCTTGGCATCCTAATAGTAGTAATCCTATCTTCATCTGAATCACTTTTTGACGAAATTAATAATGACTTGTGGGACTTTTACCGATCAAAAAAAAAAAAGACTTGGTGGGACTTTGTTTGTGTAAACAACAGAGGATTGAATTGCCAGCCTTGAGGCATTATATTGGTTATGGTGTTTTTGACATGTACAAGTTCGTTGAATTGGCAATTTATTGTGTAATGCTACTCTCAGGTGTGTGTTGGCATTGAGAAGTCTAGGAAAAAGAAACTCTTCCTTGTTTATCCAGCTAATATTTGCCATGTTCGTTTGTTTCCTGCTTTCTAGGCGCGCCGGTTGATATCTCTGCTGTCCTCACTGAAGGCAAGAAGTTTCATGGGAATGACCTACAGACCCACTCTTTTGAAACAGAAAACATGGCTGTTGATTCGGCAGATTTTCAGGTCTGAATTGAACCCCTGTTTCCGTCTTTTTTTTTTATATTGTTATTGACATCCTTTACTTAAAATTGTATTTTGGCTCTTACTTTGGTTTCCAGTTTCTTTTCCTTGATTTTTCTGTTGATCTTGAAGTGATTGTGGTTGCTGTCATGAATTAATTTATGTCGCCCAATTTGAGTATATCAAATTCCATATCTTTTTGTTATTGGGTATTAGAGTACAGGAAAGTTGTTGTCGTGATGTAAATCCTGGTGTTCTATTATAATGGAAACATTTAGAATTCGACGGCATATACTTTTCGACTGATACTTGAGAGTTTCTAGATTAGATGCACAATGTTTATATCCTCAAAAATAGGTTGAAGTATCCATATCCGGACATAATGGATGCAGATGCATATCGGATATGTATTGAATTGATTCTCCTAAGTGTCTGCACTATCCTCTATGACATTTCAACTCTGTGTAGCTATTTGTTTGAGGTGAACTCTGTGTAGCTATGAAACATGGGTACTTCAAAAAGGTTGCTGTAGGAGTACCCTGCACTTGTATAGCTGCATGCGTACCCAGTGCATGAATAATACTGTTTTTATTTTTTATTTCTTTGGGCTTGAATCATTATTTGGTACTGTGATGAGGAAGAGTCTTGATCTCCCTTGTTTCTGTCAAGTTGAACTAACTATTATCCCCCTGAGCTTACCACTTTAGCAATTCGAAGTTTTAACATGGCTGGGCGGTTGGTGGTCCCTGTATCTGTGCTGATAGACTATAATAATAACCTTATTAGTGCTCTCCCCATGTTAAAATTACCGAAAATCCTATCTGCACCGATGGTTTCTTTAGGGAAACCGTACCGACGGCCACCGGACGGCCGCGCGTGGCTGTCGGTACGGTTTCCCTACGGAAACTGTCGGTGCACATAGCACTACTCTAAAATTACCCCAGTAGATTTTCCTTGTACTACCATTGACACCTTCTTTTTTTATCATGCTAACTTTCTTTATGTGGTTTTGCACCTACTCCTCGCAGATTACTCTGGTTTCTTAGACTAGTATTTATTATGTCTACTCTTGCTGCTTTTTGCATGCTATTTTAGGAACCGGAAGCTCTAGTGGAGCTGCTTGATGATAAAAGTTCTACTCCGCTTCCTATGTTATGCGTAGAAGATGGGGCAGTCATCTTACGCTTCTCCGAAATCTTTGGTAATTTTGAACCGATGAAGAAGCGAGAGGAGGACAGGAAGTACACAATTCCTAGAGGTATATAGTTTTCAAGTTCTATGTAAGGGATAATCTTCCAGAGTTGATGTTTCAATCCTCTCCATGGGAAGTTTAACACAGTGATATGTGCAGTGGCTTGGTATATTCCTTTAATTTAACTTTTTTGTAGCCTCCTTGGCTGCATCCTGTCTCCCTCCATTTATTAAACTTGATTTATTTTTTATTTGCAATGTATCGAAAGGATTTGCTGTTATCTCTGTTCCTATTTGCATGAGGAGAATTCCATATTGATGACTCTTTTTTTTTTTTTCCTCCATTCTCCCAGAGAAATACAAGTCCATGGATACTTCAAACATTGTTGAAGAGGATGAAGAGGGATTCCTGAAGGTCTCTTGCCATAGTTTTCCTATATTGAGACATGCACATGTAATTCGAGATGATGTTTCGGGAAGAATGGACTATGAATTACAATCAGAAAAAATTGTGTTTGTTCAAGGGGCTCCGATGTTGGCTCCACAGTTCGATGAGCAAAGGCAGGGCTCTTATCTCCTGGCTGAACCAATGAAAGAGGATACAACAATAGGCCTATCTGCAGAGTGGAACTCACCTTTGTCAACTAAATTTTATCCTCTTGATCAGCTAAACTGGGAAGATAAATAATTTGGAATAATTCTCCTGCACAGAGTGACAATGCTGCAGAGAGTTGTGAGACCGCTGGACCTGACTCTGAGGATCTGTTAAGTGTTCAACCAGAAGTGGAGGCTAGGCTGAAAAATAATCAGTCAGATTTGCAGATAGAATATGATGAGAAAGATCACGGTTCTTTTCTGCATAGGTGCTCAGTTTTGGTGGAGCCCTTTGGCTCAAAATATATTTTGGGTTTGACAAACCAACCTTTCTCGGAAACCAGATATCATCCCCAACTTTTGAGGTTGGAGTCGAGGTTGGGTCCTCCAAGCAACTTAGATGGCAGAGAAGATGTTACCAAAGAGAACCACCTTAGGGATGCCATAAAGCATTTTAGCAAACTCAACTTAGAAAACAGGGACATGATGGAAGGATCTTGGTTTGACAGAATAATTTGGGAATCACATCAATCCATTCCAAAACCAAAGCTAATACTTGATCTTCAGGATGAACAGATGCTCTTTGAAGTTCTGGATAACAAGGAGGGTAAACACCTTCGACTTCATGCTGGGGCTATGTTCGTAACTCGCTCTGTGAAGTCCAGTGGTGGCGATTCTGCAGAGCCAAATGGCCATGGAGGTCTATCTGGTGCTCGATTCAACATTTCTAATGACAAATTCTATTCCAACAGAAAAGTTTCTTAACAGTTGAAATCACATTCTAAAAAGCGTGCTGCTCATGGTGTCTAAGTCTTGCATTCAATACCTGCACTTAAGCTGCAGACGATGAGACCGAAGTTAAGCAAGTAAGATCAAGTGCTTTGTCTCACTTGCAGTTATACCAGACACTTGTATTGTTGGAAACTGTCGACATAATTTGGGCGTTGCTCTTTTGTTGTATGTCATGTGGCTTAATATGTCTTGCAGCAACCATTTCAGCAAATGTTTGGAGTTAAGGTCTCATTGTTTTTCATCTTAGAATGTAGAAATATAAAATACTCTATGTAGTAAATAACTATTTTGAGACACTTATATGTGTAGATACATTGTCGAATTAGTCATCCAGCATGTATAGGTTAGATATAAGCAGGCTTTTTCATCAAGTATATATAGGTTAGATGGCTTCCATGGTGGGCCGGGGGCTGGGTTGGAGGGGAACTAGAGTTTTGTTAGCAGCCTGTAAACAACCGGAAATCAACGGAATAAGTATACAATAATGAAGGGGAATTCTTGGTACCGACTACCGACTGAACAATCTTTTTGTGTTGCACTGTTGCTACATAAGTGGATGCAATTTGAGTGATCTGTTGTTGTGACCGTCTTTTGTGTGCTTTGAAACTTGCAGGTTAGACTTTGTGTGTGTTTGCGCACACGCTCGTGTGCTCACTGTACAATTTTTTAAAATTATGTGCTCACTGTATAGGCAAAAATTATTTGGAGAGATCTGCTTTGAGCTGTTTGCCCATGTGCTTTCTTGTCTGCAGGTTGAAATATCATCTTTGTTGTTGCTTCTGTATGCGAGTGCTCTTCTAATCATGCTGAATAACTGTGATTCCTGACTGAATTGAGGAATTCTTTAGGGTTTTTTTTTGTTGTCTTTCTTGTATTAGCATTTCATACTTTTGCATTAATGTGATTTCTGAGTTAAGCTCTGTGTTATCTATATTTCCGGTTCTTATAAAAAAAGAATTTTATCTATGTTTCCAGAAAATTCTAACCAATTCATTTTTTAGCAAAGATATTGCGAATTTTCACCGGCCAAAAGCTTTATGGTATCCGCACGATAATGAGGTGGCACTCAAAGAACAAGGGAAACTACTTGCCCAAGGACCGATGAAAATCATATTGAAAAGCTTGGGTGGCAAAGGAAGTAAACTTCACGTGGATGCCGAAGAGACCATTTCTTCTGTCAAAGCAAAAGCTTCAAAAAAGCTAGGTGCTTGCCTACCTTATGCATGCTATTTTTCTTCTTTTAATGCTTGCCCTTCTTGTTTGCATAATGTCTTGATAGTTTCTCTTTGTTCGTAGTTTCATTCACTATGCCATTATTGTTTTGGAACAACTGGTACCTTATAAAGTTGCTTTATTTTTCTTTCTGTAGATTTTAAACCATTGGAACCGGTAAAAATATTTTATTCTGGACAAGAGCTTGAAGACTATAAATCCCTTACTGCTAAAAACGTTCGACCGAACTCCTTGCTTCATCTTGTTCGTACAAAAGTACATTTGTTGCCCAGAGCGCAAAAGGTTCCTGGTGAGAATAAGTCTTTGCGACCTCCTGGCGCATTTAAGAAGAAATCTGATCTTTCTGTTAAAGACGGCCATGTCTTCCTTATGGAGTAAGTTACTCAAAACTTAGATCCTGATCCTCAGGTTCCTTTGGGTTATAAATGAAGTTAATTGGCTAAATCAATTTTTGTCAAATGGATGTTCTGCTTATAGTCTCTTCTGATGGCTAGGTTAGATTTTATGTTGTTCTTAACTTAATAATTTCATTAATGCTTTACATTTTCTTAATTAACATTGGGTTGCTTATTTGCATCCCATTTGATTTGTTGAACTTTTGTTAGTCGATCTACTTTCACTCAATGTTGGATTGCTTAAAACTGAATTATCTGTAGCATTTTATCTTTCAATTGAGGTAGATATAGGTTCCTTGATTGTTTGAATATATGACTTATTGATTTCCTTCTCTTAACTTCTTTCTGGTCTTGATGTAAACCATGTTGCTTCATTTGCTATTATCTCTGTTGCTTTAGTTCTGTTCTTGCTTTCATGGCCTAGGTTAAATTTTCTCTATTAGCTTAAAAATTGGCAGTTAATTCCATTTGCATGCTTTATTTGTCTTGATGCACGCATGTAGGTTCATGTGTTATTTGTCTTGTTGCAGGCCATGTAGGTTCAGTGTTAGTATCTCTGTTGCTGTAGATCTTTTCTTGCGTACTGTAGTCATTGTTGTTTTCTAAGCGGCAACAACCAAGAATAATTAATAAGCAAGACAAAAAGGTAGAAGAGAGAGGGGACTAGAATATGGCTTGGGATCCTCTGTCTCGTTTTCCTGTACCCGTCCTCTGTCCCGGTCTTTAATGGTCACAACGGGTCCATCTTCTAACTTCAAACGTTACCCTTTCACCCTCTCTCAAATTCTCTCCCTCCCGACAAATATCTCCAGTCGAAACTGCCGGCAAACGAGTTGGGAAAATCAGAATGTGAGTCTACACCCCAACTTGTCTGCTCTCCCTGATTACTGAGTTTGTTATTTACCTAAAACCTAATTGATTAGCAAATTTTTCCTGTCAAACCTAGAATCTGGCTCCCAATCCATACCTGTAATACTGTCGACTCGAATTTTGACATCATTAGACATAACAAAACTTAAAATCATTTACTTTGAAATAAATAAGAGATTTTTTTTTTTTTTTGGAGTTCTTTAGATGCGAATACACATCTCTGCTTCTGTATATTTGCACACACACACACACACACACACACACACATGGGAAAGGAGGGTTAGTGGAGGGTTCACTGTTTAATCAATAAGGTGGACACGCGGCAACCATTAAACACTGGGACAGAGGAGTGGGACAGGGAAACAGGACAGAGGATCCCAAGCCAACTAGAATGCCACCAAAAAAAGTACGGAAAGGAACCAAGACTAAATAGAAGTCTAGCTACAAATCCCGCACCCATCCATGATATCTAGAAGTATAAATCAACATTATCTGCTTAAGGAGTAGAGATTGAAACCCAAAAGGAAGAAATAACACGCTATCTGATAAAGATCCGATATTGTGGAACTTGTCCTCGAACGCCATAGTATTCGCTCCAACCAAATAACCTATAGATTAAGTAAACACAAATCCATGAGGCTTTTGTATTGTTGTTACATCTAGATCCGAAACTCCTAGAATTAATCAATAGCAGTTGATAACAAGAAGCTGGGGCACGCAACAAATATTCCCCATTTGATGCAGCTGATGTCATAAAGATAACGCGAAGGGCAATGCCAAATTAAATGGTCGAAATCCCTTTCTCTTACGTGTGATGCATCATTGAGGATACATATTGCAATTTTACTTTCATTTTGGTAAGTATTTAGTGTCTCTTTTGAATGATGTCATCAGTCATGACAGTGCTACGAGCCACACAAAAACCTGGACTATTTCATAGCCACAAGCTGCACAACAACTTTCCAATTTTCTTTTGAAATGAGGAAAAGGATTATAGTATTTATTAGCAAAGATTTTATCAAAGAAAGACCTGCTATAGTAAATTCTTGATGAATTAGGAGACAAACCCTAAATATCACTATCATAATGACTGAAGGAGATGTTATCAAGATTAGCCAGTAAGGAAGCTCTACTTCAACCGACTCGCAATTATTGAGATTTCAAAAGTAGATGAAATTCCATGATATTGGAGTCAAATGAGGGAGTTCCATAGAAGGTATGGGAATATGAGGCAAGGGAAGTAAATGATACAAATTTGGTAAGAATATTCGGAAAGAGGAATCCCTAGTCCACACATCCTCCCAAAATTATGCTCTCTCATCACTACCCCACCTTTAAGGATAAGAATATTGAAAATTGAGGGTGAATTTGCGAGCTATATTATCAGGGAAACCGACAATTGCCGCAATTGACCACAAGAGAATCCCAACAATTAGCTCAAACTCCATATTTTCTCTTAATAAGGAAATAATGAATTATCCTCAATGGGGAATTTTCATAACCACTTGCCAATAGTGAATTATCCTCATCACGACGTTTATGATGGGAAAATCTTTGTTTTACTGTCAGCATATCTTGTTGAGCTTATTACGAATTTGACACAGAACGTTTGCCTAAATAAGCATACTTTTATTTGAGTTATTTAGCAACATTTTAATTTCGAAACCATGTTCAGTTGAAACAGAAAAGAAAACTGGAACGTGAAGGTAACAAAACAAGCTACCCCGAGCTAAGGCTTTATGAGCCAGATTTCATGTTTCTGGGTTTACACAATCTGTCCACTGTGTCTTATTAATATTTTGCTAAGAGTAAATTGAAATGAAAGGACTAGATTATCCTTTCCTTCATCTTTTCCATTAGTTTCTGTTGTTTTATGTATTGACAGTTCACAAGCTAGGGAGTGACTAAGCACGCGGTACCTTGCCATTCAATTCAATTCAATGCCATGCCAGTTCATTGCGTAGCCACAAGCTAGGTGCACTAGTGATTTGATTGCTTCCCACGGCTCTCCTTTAGAACGAGAAGTGTTATAACATCTTTGCTATTCTCAGGGTGGATTGCTGAAACAGGCAGTGTGGAGTCCCCTTGCTTTATTCGAAATGCAGGTTCGGATAAGCTGCTGCAGCTAGAGAGCTTAGAGTGCCTTTAGGGAGTTTAGCTACTAATCCTATCCTTACTAACTCAATAGAGAGTCTTTCACTTACAGTATAGAATCAAAATCTATAAATAGAGGAATCGGTGTACAAGCGTCTCTGATCAAATCGTTTATTTTGGGGTGTAAAGTTGTTCCCTCGACTGACCGAGAAAAACAAGTTCCAGAGGCATCTTCCATTCATATCGATTTGGGTTTTTCCGCACCATATTTGGATCTGCCCTCACCTATTTCCCTCATAACGAGATCAGAATGAGATAGAATTGGATCTCAAGTCTTAGCTAGATCTTGGCAGTTCCCTCAGATGAGGCCATTATCTTGGCAATACTCAGCCAAGCTAGTATTTGCAGTGAATCTCCTTGTCATAAGGGAAACTTTGTTTTTGAGAAGTCTTTAAGAGATAGGGGGAACCCTCATGGTAAGACTTAAGTTCCAGAACTTGACGGGGTCCATGCCAACTCATCTCGTTGTCATTTAAGTCAAAGAATCTCCGTTCCAGAACCGTACGTGAGATTTTCATCTCATACGGCTCCTCCTGTCTGTGTATGAAGTGAACACTCTTATGCGCGTTCCTTCTTCAAACCTTTTCGCAGCTCGCTTCGCTTTTGTTGCGGAGCTCACTGCCCTACTCCACGAGTCACCACAGCTTCGCCTACGCCACTTGTATATAGACAACAATAGTGCCCAAGATCTTCCTTTGCGTAGCTCATTGAACCTTCCAACTTCACTCCTACGTAGAAAAGACTTGATTTTGGAAGGCCATGCCTTCTGATCAGCCAACGCATTTTATGTCTTGCTTGATGTGATCCATATACTCCATCCAGGACTTGAATCAAGAAATTGGGAAGGGTAGCCAAGGTCGGCCTATCCTACAGCCTATTGAGAGTACCTCACTAATCAATCCCTTTGTTTCTTTCGGTGACCCAAGGACCACCAGGTTTTGGGGGTTCATTGATTAGTACACCTCCGGTGCTGGTAAGGTCGGGACCGTGGTCGTCCGTCTCCGGTTTGCCGGCCGATAAGATCTCTGAGATTGACCAGCCAGCTGGGTTGGTTTGGCTATTCTTTTCTATTGAAAAGGAGTCAGCTGTCTGCGCGAGTCACCTTCTTCTAGGCTCCGCTGGACGACACGGCATTTTCGTTCAAATATAGGCCGGCCGTACTTGTGATGGTTCCCAAGGATCCAATATGACCACTTAGGTCTACGTTGCCACGATATGGTTCTATGGAAGCGGGCGGGCTGTTAGAAGTTCGGCCCGCTTTTTTTTGGTGTCGTAGGGGAGGGATTGACCTTTCTAACGCATATTCAGTCGTACCGGCATGGCCCCGCTGATTTTCTCTTCCAATAAAGCCTATGACTGACTAGTTTCATTTTGAATTATTTCCTTCCTATCAACCACCACCAAAGAATCAATGGCGGTGCTTAATAACTTATTTGTGGTGAAGTCTTTAAATAGGAGAGGTTTCTGCTTGGGTGGAAAGTGACCTAATTGAGGAATAATTGCAAGTCCTTTTTGGTCCTTAATTTGGAAGCAAATGCAGATACCATGATTAGGTGGGACTGTACCAAGGAGGGACTGTCCGAGCAACCAAGGAGGTTCTCGGGCTAGTAAAGAGTCAAGATGACTATGGTTTTCATGTGAGAGAGAAGTGAGATATTGGTGAGAGGGAGGGGTGAGAGATAAAATGCTCGGGCACTAGGGATGAGCTAGGGCATACCTACTCTTGAGCTTGGGGGCTCAGGTAGGGGTGTTGGTTTTAGTTTTACACAATATTCTATTTGTATATAGTGGGCTCTCTCTCTTCCGTGGATGTAGGCAATTTGGGCTGAACAATGTAAACTTGGTGTTCCTCTCTGTCATGTGTGCAGGAATGTAGGTGCTTCTGTTACCTTGTGTGTAATTGTGGTGACAAGAACTTCGTGAACTCTTATCATGGCCCAAAAATTGTAGTGCGATTAACAACTAAACAATTTTGTTTTAAAAAATAAGCTTTACAATCTTTATATCAATTCTAGAGTTTAGAGGTGATATTTTGCTTCATTTGGGTTTTTCATCACGCTTCTCATTGCTTAGTATGTTTTTCCTTTTGATTTCAGACATATTTTTCTCCTTATTGAAGTTTCACAGCAATTCTGAGTTCTAATCTATTTTTGGTAGGTACTGTGAAGAAAGACCTCTACTCCTTGGAAATGTTGGTATGGGTGCAAGACTAAGTACTTACTATCAGAAATCTGCCCCAGGTGATCAAACTGGCACCTTGTTACGCAATGAAAGCAGCAGTTTGGGCAGTGTCCTCGTACTTGATCCTGCTGATAAATCTCCTTTCCTTGGAGATATAAAAGCGGGCTGTAGCCAATCATGTCTTGAAACTAACATGTATAGGGCTCCCATATTTCCGCACAAGGTGTCATCAACTGACTATCTGTTGGTTCGTTCTGCGAAGGGAAAGCTTTCTATAAGACGAATTGATAGGCTTGATGTTGTTGGACAACAGGTAACATTGTCTATTTTGGTTCCAATATGCTGAGACTTGGTTGTTTACTATTTAAGAAATTAACCTGTCAGGGTAGCACCAGTGGTAAAGGTCTGTCATTTTGATTAAGTGCACCCCATCTTATCTGTTGCATGGGCTTGGAGGCGGTGCAATAACTCACTACCCAAGGCGGGTTCCTGTTTTGAAGATAAAAAACTATTCGAGGAATTCAAAGAAAAGTTTCAATGGTTTTTCATGGATTCTATTGTTGCCCATAATGGCAACTCATGGTTTATGTTGTTGGTGCATATTAAGATTTTCTTGACCTGCGAAGTATGGGGTGCCACTTGTTATCACTATTTTATGTGCACATGAAATCATTTATCCTTATATTGTGTATCCTGGTACATGCCTTGTTGGAAGTAGGGGACTTTCTTGAATCATGCATTGCCATTTTGGTGTTTTTGGCTGCAAGGCTGCATTGGTGTGATTTAAATGTGTTCTGCAATTGAATAGGTATATTTAAAATGTGTTACTGACACTTTCTGCAATTGAATAGGTATATTTAAATTGTGTAACCGACACTGGTTGGTCGTAGGTAGTTCATTAGCACCAGACAGCGGCAATTGAATTATAATCACAAAATTGCAATGGCTTTATTTAGCTTTGAGCAGTCCTAGACAGAGACTATCTCAAATGCTTTAAAATGGTCATAGCAGTTTTTATCGGTTTCCCCTGATGATGTTTATTATGGGGCCATGTGAGAGTAGTAGAAGCATCATCATGAGGGACATAGCTTTTTTGATATGGAAAATGTACTTCTATCAGTGGTCAAAAAGAAATCTCTCTGTATGCAATCATTGTCAATATACCCATTTCTTCTGGGCAGGCTTCTTGGAGTACGGTGGACCATGTGTTCTAGGATGATTGAGTGATGGAGAACCTCCTCGATCAATATGAGTGTTGGCTGCTGCAGAAGTTTGTAGGAGTCCTGTGTAAATGTCAGAACCTTCAGTATTCTGTTGAATTCTAAGACTGACAAAACAATTTGTTGCATGAGAAGTCCAATGAAAAGGAAAGGTTGTGGTATCATGGACCATTGTCTTATTTGGCATTTGGATTTGTCCGGCCTCCATATAAGTTGGAAACTAGTTAATCGTCTTTTGTCATAGTTTGAAGCTCAATTTTTTTTTGATAATAATCATCTACTTAGAAGAAACTTTTCTGTCATACAAAAGATTAATCCTCATAAAGGCCATTTTGTATATAAGTGCATATCTGGATGTCAATTGAATTTTTGAATAATGTAGGCAGATGCTGTACAATAGTACCACTCTTTTGTTTTGTCCTTGTTAATTTCAAGCTCAATCTTTGTACTCCTGATAACTGCTATTGTTGGTGTGATATAGAATTCCAGAAGATGAGGCTGTTTACGGCTTCATCTTGATAAATCTCTCTGATTTGATTTAGCTTGATTTCTTTGTAGGAGCCTCACATGGAGGTAATGTCTCCTGGAACAAAAGGTGTCCAGACATATATAATGAATAGGCTTTTGCTCTACATGTATTGTGAATTTTCTGCTGTCGAAAAGCGTGGTTTGCTTCCTTGCATCCGCGCGGATGAGTTGTCTGCACAGTTTCCTACCTTGTATGAAGGTTTCCTTCGAAAAAGGTTGAAGCATTGTGCAGATTTGCAGGTATTCAAGCTCTAGCATCAATTTGGCAATATTACCCCAACTTATATTTATGTGGTGACACAAAGTTTTGCCTTTAGCCTGTTCATGAGTGGTGTTTTTGTTCTCCAACAACATGAATGCTTATCGCGTCTGATTAAACATGTCAGAGGGGGGCGAACGGACTGCTATTTTGGGTTATGAGGCGTAATTTTCGCATTCCTTTGGAGGAGGAACTTAGAAGAATGGTGAGTCCCGAGAATGTGAGTTTTACTATACAGCACTTGCATTTTGTTTTTCGTGAGTATATTAACCTGTACCACAATTGATAGAACATTTTGCTTCTATCTAGCAAATTAGAAGTTTTCTGAGCAAAGAAGTTTCAGTAATTTATTAGAGTGCATCCTGTTACCGAATAACACGTTTTTCATTCCCCCTATTCAATGTGCTTGTCAATATTTGGGACCTTTGGGTGATATTGTCTTTGATGCTCCTTTTGCTACGTCTGCGCCTATGAAAGCATGCAAGCTGGATTACACAGGCTCAAACGGTTAGGGATTACAAGGCTGACTCATCCTACAGGCTTCTCCTCTGCAATGAATCAGCTCCCTGATGAAGCCATTGCTTTAGCCCCTGCATCCCACATTGAGAGGGAACTGCTGATAACCCCATGGAACTTGAGTAGCAACTTTGTTGCCTGTACAAGTCAGGTAAGCTATTCCAATCTGAATCCAACTTTCTCATTGTCAAACTCTTACCTAGTCATTGTCTCCAAGGTACTCAAAGTTCAAAACCAATGATCACCTTGGATCTGATTTTCGCTTCTTAGTATTAGTTTGAAGTCAAACTTTAGATGCTGCTGTGCTTTAGTTGAGATATATTAACTTTTCATGAATTTAAGCTGCCGAAATCTTTACCCTATGGTGATTAAAAAATTTGGAGAGACTATTTCAGTTATTTGTGCATGTGACATGAAATCCACCTAGAAAAAGTGGATTAAATTGTTGAGTCAAGTTGCATCTTTGTCGAGCAAAAGAAAAAAAAAGAAGTTTACTGGTGGACCGGTAGGCAAAGAAAATTAGAGTTTATTTCGATGATGATGCCACCACATATCATGGAGCCATGTTGACTGTCTGGATGTCCTACGTCCAATAAGGAATTGCACCAGCATTTGTGGTTTGACAGAAGAGCTCTAGAATAAACCCTTAATGAAGTCGGTTGGTCTAAATTAGTCCCCAGCTTTCTTGTTCTGTCTGTCTTTTTCAGTTGTTTTTCTTGGGTTCATGTTGCTCCAATGTATAACATCATCTGGTATCGTATTAAACTGGCATACTTACTATCGTAGGTGTTATAACTCTACAACTTGATTATCAGTTCCTGATGGGCGATCCAAACCAAGGAAAGCATCGCACGCAGCACTATGGTCCTGATTTTCCTTTCGCAGGACAGGGAAAATATTGAGCGTCGGAAATTACTGGTGTTGGTGATCCATCTGGAAGGGGCCTAGGTTTCAGCTACGTCCGTACTGCTCCAAAGGCACCAGTATCAAATGCGATGGTGAAGAAGAAAACAGCTATTAATCGTGGAGGTTTAACTGTAACTGTAACAGATGCTGATCTACATAGATTAAGCATGGATGCTGCACGAGAGGTGCTCTAATTTACGCTTTTGTTTTGTTAAATGAGTATTGTTTTCAGCAAGTTTTACTTCAACCTGATCATCTTTTTGAAACAAATGAGCTTTACATGAAAGGATCTTATGGCTTCATAAATGAGATCAGCACCATATGATAGATTATGTTTTCTTCTTGGCAGTACAAATGGGTACAACTTTAAGTAAATTTAGCCGAAAAGATAAGTTATTGATGTATAACGAAATTGTCTATCATCTTTTGCTGATGATATTATGGCCAAACTGAGGGCAGGTAGAGCCTTTGTCGACATAAAGGTTTTCATGAGCTCTAGTTGTTGGTGCAATAAGCTTGGTTTTTTTTTTAGAATATGCATAGCTATCTGTAGGAGACCTTTTAACAACATAATTATGCTAATGCTGCCTACAAGTAGATAAGTACAATTATGAAACAGACCACAACTTTTGGACTCCCTGAGGCTCTTCAGATATCTCAATGAAGGTCCTTCAATAGGGGCTGAGCTGTGATACACTTCTTGAATTTTAAGGACTCGAGACTCCCTAAGGCTCTTCTCTGTTTTAATCTCTAAAATCTGCTCTGAGACCTCATGAAATGACCCCTCAACCCATATTCAAGCTGTTGTTGACTGTTGTTAACAGGCAGGCCAAGAACCGTTTGCTGAATCATCTCATCAGTGGTTGGTTTCCAACTCGGCAACAAAGGATTCTCAGCCTCTTAATTTCACAAGGGATCACCTACAATGAGCAAGAATGCTTGCAGAGAACATGTAACGCTCGGTTGGGGTTTGGTGAACCAACTGGTCACTCCTCTAGTGGATTGATAGGAAAGGCATAAGCTAGGGAGAAGACCATTCCAAACGAAATGACAGTGATGCATAACATTTACCACCGGTTATTTCTAGCTCCACAATGGACTTAAGTCTGAAGTTCTCATCCTCTCCCTGAAGTGTTAAATCGCAAATGGAGAGGACATAACCATCTATTCTATATATGAAGGGAGAGCACCCTTTAGTATGGACTGAAAACTGAGGCTGGCTCACACTTCTAATTCCATAATTACCCACAAATTAATTTCCAATGCATGTTGAGAGTTTGGGGATAGATGTGTCAATAGCATTCCAATAACCAAACATCACAATCTGTAACTGCCCATTCCACACCATTTTCACTGTTAACTGCTTCAATTATTCAGTGTTTTTTTTTTTGCCCTCATTTGCACACGCGTGGGCGTGTGCCCCTCATGCTGGCCCATATAATGGCAGTCAACCTAATCGTCAAGAGCTAACTACGTAATGCCCAGAAGTTGTAACTTTTGGTAATAAGAGTACTTTGCCTTAATGCTTTGTTGTAGCTAGGTTCTACTCAAGTTCAATGTACCAGATGAGCAAATTGCTAAACAAACAAGATGGCATCGAATTGCTATGATTCTCAAGCTTTCAAGTGAGCAAGCTGCATCTGGCATCAAGTTTGATCCAACAACAATCAGC
Organism: Rhododendron ovatum; assembly: GCA_019656835.1. Lineage (NCBI taxonomy): Eukaryota > Viridiplantae > Streptophyta > Magnoliopsida > Ericales > Ericaceae > Rhododendron > Rhododendron ovatum. The sequence continues at coordinate 1,424,265 of CM033800.1, forward strand.
AAGTATGCACGCGGCCAGTGGATGCCTTTTCTGCAGCTTCAGCAACAGACCAGGGAGAAGTGTCAAGAAATTTGGGATCGACAAGTCCAAAGTCTTTCTGCTGTAGATGGTGATGAATTTGAGAGTGACTCAGAAGCAAATAGTGACCTGGACTCCTTTGCCGGGGACCTAGAAAATTTACTGGATGCAGAAGCATTTGAAGATGGGGATGAGGGTAACTACGAGTCTAGGCATGACAAAGTAGATGGTGTAAAGGGGCTTAAGATGAGAAGGCGACCATTGCAAAGGATGAGGCAGCTGAAGCTGCAGAACTATGCAGAATGCTTATGGATGGTATGTGGTTGATGGATCATACAGCTTTTAACTCGTTTGAGATTTGTGTCCATTGCTGACCGTGTTTTCATTCAAGGGACGATATAGCGCTGACTTGTGAGCATAATAGAAGCTAAACCACATACCAAACTGTAGATTTGTGTCCATTGCTGAATATGTTTTCATTCAAGGGACGATATAGCGCTGACTTGTGAGCATAATAGAAGCTAAAACAGATACCAAACTGTAAAGTAGACTACAGAGAACAAGTATTCCAAGAAGAGAAGAAAAATGCAACAGCTACTTGACACACAGCTCCCTACAACTACTAGGAAAATAGAAAGGGAATCCCCTTAAAAGAAAAAAAAAAAAAAGCACAGAAACACAAAAAGGGGTCAAGATGTCAAGTGACAAAATTTCTCCTTAGTGCTATTGTTCAAATTCCGTCTAGAAAATTCTTGTATTTGTTTCCAACCAAAGTAATGTCCATACACCATAGCGTGCATTCCCATACATAAAATAATGGTCTTGGACTTTAAAATGCGAGAAGTAAGTGAACTGGATGTCATTGTTCATTTTTGGTTTGGATAAGAAGAAACATTTAAATGCAAAAAAAAAAGGTATGTGGGGCACCAGCTAAGCAAACTTCAAGAGCCCAATCTTTCATTTATTGCGATATGTTATTTACCGCAACATGTGGTATATTATTTACTGCAACTGTTGTTTTGCAGATGACGAGGCTGAGCGGAAGAAGAAGAAGGCAAGAACTGCAGGGGATGAAGTGCAATTGACTCCAGGTTCACGTCGATTTGGGGTGGAAAACGCAGAGCGAGTGAAGAAAACTCACACAGTGGTCAAGAAAAATTGCTAGTACGACCCAACCTGCTGAATCCTATGGAGCAAAAGACAATTTCATTCGAGAACCAAAGAAGGTAAGACAAGTGCTCTTGCCTTATTTTTGAGATTTTTTGCAGAATTTTTTTGGTTGACATTCACACTTTGATACAGATTTTATATACAGCTCATGCACAATGTTATCTTTCATTTTTGTGGAATTGAGATGCTACTTCTTGGTTTCAGGATGAAAAGCTTCTTAGTAAAAAGAACTTGTCTGGAAAGGTAAAAGGAATGAAAAAGAATGAACATTGACCGCCTGGGTTCACTGAACAAGAAAGTGAAAATTTTGGGAGATGGACTTAAGGTAACATGTAGAGAGAGATAGTATGTACTGTGGTTTATTCCTCATTGAAACATGCAAATCTTTCTACTGTCAAGCCACTTGAACATCCAATGACGTCTCACTTCCTTTTCATTTTTATCAACATGCATGCATATATAGGTCTGCTCTTACGTTTCATAAGATGCATTTTTGGTGCTGATCAAAGTCTACTTTTTATTCCCTTGATGTGCGGAATTGTATATTTAATTATGCTCACTTCTAAATAGAGATTATCAAGGAAAAGAAATCTGTCAGAGAAAGTTTCAATACTAAGCCTAAAAAAAATACTAGGAATCGTGGAATTATTAAGAATATGAGTTCAATTTCATATATCGTTTGATCTAACTAATCGTCCCCTTTTTCATCTAGGGTTTGAGGGAGGACTGAAATTGAATTATTGAGAATCAAATACATAATAGTAGTATTTATTATGCATTAGCAAGTGTTGATGGAATTTCTCCTGTTACCCTAACTGACCTAAGTAAAATCGGCAATAGAAAATCAAGAATATGGGCTCAATGACGTTTATGTTTGCTCAAACTAATATTCCCCTCTTCATCTAGAGTTGGTTGGAGGGCATGGAACAGATATCGAAAGCATATGAGCACGAGCTTAAGCCCTTGGTTGGCATGCTCCCTACACTTCCCATCAGGAGGTGGAGGAGCATGGAGAAGGAGAAGAACAGCCAACCAAGAAGCCTCGTTTTTCTGCAGTGCCATATGTGCTGCCTTCTCCCGAAGTACCATGGATTTCAGTCCGTGACTTCACCAAGAAGGAGAGGGAGATTTACAACAAGATGGTCGTCAAGAGTGATGTATGTATACATACTTGTCCAATATGTGTATGTTCAATTGGATATCTAATTTTGATATTGTATTCCTGTGCATACGTACAGGGTTTTGATTATCCATACGTTCCCCCTGAGATTTCTGCCCCTGGTATCCTTAAGCCAGTTCAGGTTGAAGATATTCCCGATGTAGCAATGGATGAATATTCTCAAATGCTAAAAGAACAACTCAAGGACTTGGAAGATACGGCTGACTTCGCTATTAAACACTAGCACAACCATAATGTATATGCGCGCTCTTTGGTTCATTAACATCCTTCACTTCCTTGACTATGTTTCGTGGTATTGGGTGTAACTTACCTCCTTAAACTGTAGGACACGTTGTACCAGTTTGTCAAGGTCATCAAAGCCAATAAGAGGTGGGATATGGGTAGTACCAATAACATTACCTTCCAGGCCAAGGACGATAAGACTAGATCTCCTCTGCGGAACTTCCAAGCTCGCATGACTCAATTTATTGACAACACTAAGGTCCTCTTTTGCAGGGTTGAACAAGTATCCAAACCACCCGGAGGTACTGATTGTTTCAGTTATTTTTGCTTTATGCTGCTTTCAAAAGCATAACCATGGCTCTTTACCGTTAGTTGGTCCCTTAACTTGTTATCTCGCTTTCCACGTTATTGGCCTTTTTCTTTGTTCACTGCACCGTTGCACCTTTCACAAAGTGAAAATCAGCTTTAGGTTTGTTTGAAGCTGGAAAATCCCAGTTTGTCATATTGGCCATAAGTATACTTCAGGAATTTGGTTTGGTTTTTCCTCCTTACATGTTATTCCAAACCTTGAAAATCCGAAGTGATATATGTGGATTATGAACCTATGGTAGATTTGTTAGCCAAGATTGATGTTTTGTGTGTCATGTTTTGCTTTCCTTCCAGTATGATTTGTGTTGTAATTTTTGAAGCAATCATAATTCTCAATGCAAAGATCTCCCCTTTTTGCTGATTTAACAAGCAGCTGTGCCTCATCGTAACACTATAGTCTGGAACATTTAGGCGGGAACAAAGAAGAGAATCTCAACACGTCGTTACTGTGTGAAAGGATTAGATGTTTGTGTATTAGAAATTCCTCTGCCTATCTTGTGTTTGGTATAATGTCAGCTAGTATTTTTTGATATTAGAGTTTCAATGCAATTCTATGCCCTAGAAGTTGAGGCGCACAAATTTTGTATCGAGATCATAATCTATACATATCACTATCAAAGTATCATAAAATCAACAATAAGCTCTCATGCACCTGACGGTATTTTTTCCCCTTGTTTCTTTTATGGGGATCGAGCTTCAGTGAAATAATGTCTGGATAAAGTGAAACGTACCAATGACGATACTGAACATAACACCAAAGGAAATAGATGTATCTTGTAAAATAGAACTATATAACAGTGAATCAGGTGACTAAGCTAAATGTAAACACAAAGACTAAAGAATTGAATGCAACTGCATAAATTACCATCCATGTGCATAGATAACATGATCAAAATCAACACACTTCTGGGTGTCCTCCTCAATTGATCATTAATAGTCGGGTAATGAAACAAAAGTTCCGTTCCATCCTTGTTCATTTTCTTCACATTCTCCCATTGAGGCTCTGCCTTTGGCAACACAAAATGTAGGTGTAAAAGGGTAAGGTTAGTTGTGAAATCCATTGGTGTTGTATCTTCATGGGGAGCCCACTAACATATTAGTAATGGAAATCTGTGCACATTTGCTGTGCGTGTAGCACATTACTGGTAATTTTAAGCCCAAAAATTATGTGGGCTTAAAATTACCAGTAATGCTACACGCACAGCAAATGTGCACAGATTTTTTGTGGGGCCCACTACGGGTCCCACACAAATAATCCGAGCCGTTCATTAAATGTAAAACATTTTTTCAAGGGCCCCCGCAAAAAATCAGCTCAATCCGATATCTATAAGTGTTTGATTCAATCATTTAACTTTTCATTATCCTGAGATTCGAATGTAAAGTTAAATGATTGAATCAAGCATCTATGAGTATCGGATTGAGCTGATTTTTTGCGGGGGCCCTTGAAAAAATGTTTTACATTTAATGAACGGCTCGGATTATTTGTATGGAATCCTTAGTGGGCCCCACAAAAAATCTGTACACATTTGCTGTGCGTGTAGCATTACTGTAAAATTACAATCCTTTTTCCAAAACTTTCTTTTTTGAAAGTTGGAACACCCCCTTAATATACAGAAGAGTGGCAAAATCCTTAGCGGATTTCTTTTACTATTTGGACGAATTCCTCCTCTTCAATTCTCTCTCTCTTTCTCTCTCTCTCTCGATCACGACGCTCCTTGGCGAAGGCGTGCCTACGTGTCCTATTGTGTCCGGGCCGCTATTCGAGAAGGCATCCGATGTACCACCGAGCACCACCACCACCACCACCACCGCAAACAACCCACCGCCTCCGAGTACCACCTCAGAAAATCGATTCCTGTTCCCTCCCGAAGCCCCGACGTTGTCCTCTTACTCGCCGTTTAGTTTCTACGAAACGTTTATCGATGTAGATCCGATCATCGTCGCTTACACCAACATGCCCGACTACCCAAACAAATCACCCAAGGTATACATTCAATACTAAGCCTAAAAAAAATACTAGGAATCGTGGAATTATTAAGAATATGAGTTCAATTTCATATATCGTTTGATCTAACTAATCGTCCCCTTTTTCATCTAGGGTTTGAGGGAGGACTGAAATTGAATTATTGAGAATCAAATACATAATAGTAGTATTTATTATGCATTAGCAAGTGTTGATGGAATTTCTCCTGTTACCCTAACTGACCTAAGTAAAATCGGCAATAGAAAATCAAGAATATGGGCTCAATGACGTTTATGTTTGCTCAAACTAATTTTCCCCTCTTCATCTAGAGTTGGTTGGAGGGCATGGAACAGATATCGAAAGCATATGAGCACGAGCTTAAGCCCTTGGTTGGCATGCTCCCTACACTTCCCATCAGGAGGTGGAGGAGCATGGAGAAGGAGAAGAACAGCCAACCAAGAAGCCTTGTTTTTCTGCAGTGCCATATGTGCTGCCTTCTCCCGAAGTACCATGGATTTCAGTCCGTGACTTCACCAAGGAGGAGAGGGAGATTTACAACAAGATGGTCGTCAAGAGTGATGTATGTATACATACTTGTCCAATATGTGTATGTTCAATTGGATATCTAATTTTGATATTGTATTCCTATGCATACGTACAGGGTTTTGATTATCCATACGTTCCCCCTGAGATTTCTGCCCCTGGTAATCCTTAAGCCAGTTCAGGTTGAAGATATTCCCGATGTAGCAATGGATGAATATTCTCAAATGCTAAAAGAACAACTCAAGGACTTGGAAGATACGGCTGACTTCGCTATTAAACGCTACAACAACCATAATGTATATGCGCGCTCTTTGGTTCATTAACATCCTTCACGTCCTTGACTATGTTTCGTGGTATTGGGTGTAACTTACCTCCTTAAACTGTAGGACACGTTGTACCAGTTTGTCAAGGTCATCAAAGCCAATACGAGGTGGGATATGGGTAGTACCAATAACATTACCTTCCAGGCCAAGGACGATAAGACTAGATCTCCTCTGCGGAACTTCCAAGCTCGCATGACTCAATTTATTGACAACACTAAGGTCCTCTTTTGCAGGGTTGAACAAGTATCCAAACCACCCGGAGGTACTGATTGTTTCAGTTATTTTTGCTTTATGCTGCTTTCAAAAGCATAACCATGGCTCTTTACCGTTAGTTGGTCCCTTAACTTGTTATCTCGCTTTCCACGTTATTGGCCTTTTTCTTTGTTCACTGCACCGTTGCACCTTTCACAAAGTGAAAATCAGCTTTAGGTTTGTTTGAAGCTGGAAAATCCCAGTTTGTCATATTGGCCATAAGTATACTTCAGGAATTTGGTTTGGTTTTTCCTCCTTACATGTTATTCCAAACCTTGAAAATCCGAAGTGATATATGTGGATTATGAACCTATGGTAGATTTGTTAGCCAAGATTGATGTTTTGTGTGTCATGTTTTGCTTTCCTTCCAGTATGATTTGTGTTGTAATTTTTGAAGCAATCATAATTCTCAATGCAAAGATCTCCCCTTTTTGCTGATTTAACAAGCAGCTGTGCCTCATCGTAACACTATAGTCTGGAACATTTAGGCGGGAACAAAGAAGAGAATCTCAACACGTCGTTACTGTGTGAAAGGATTAGATGTTTGTGTATTAGAAATTCCTCTGCCTATCTTGTGTTTGGTATAATGTCAGCTAGTATTTTTTGATATTAGAGTTTCAATGCAATTCTATGCCCTAGAAGTTGAGGCGCACAAATTTTGTATCGAGATCATAATCTATACATATCACTATCAAAGTATCATAAAATCAACAATAAGCTCTCATGCACCTGACGGTATTTTTTCCCCTTGTTTCTTTTATGGGGATCGAGCTTCAGTGAAATAATGTCTGGATAAAGTGAAACGTACCAATGACGATACTGAACATAACACCAAAGGAAATAGATGTATCTTGTAAAATAGAACTATATAACAGTGAATCAGGTGACTAAGCTAAATGTAAACACAAAGACTAAAGAATTGAATGCAACTGCATAAATTACCATCCATGTGCATAGATAACATGATCAAAATCAACACACTTCTGGGTGTCCTCCTCAATTGATCATTAATAGTCGGGTAATGAAACAAAAGTTCCGTTCCATCCTTGTTCATTTTCTTCACATTCTCCCATTGAGGCTCTGCCTTTGGCAACACAAAATGTAGGTGTAAAAGGGTAAGGTTAGTTGTGAAATCCATTGGTGTTGTATCTTCATGGGGAGCCCACTAACATATTAGTAATGGAAACTGGCTCATGGACTTGGGGTTGAATTTAATAAGGGGTTTGTTTGACAGTATGCTATCATCTTTCCATTGTCTTGCTATCTTTGTTCTTTTGTGTTGCTTTGTTTTGTGTTATTTTCACCTTGCTCTTATTTTCACCGGCTTAGAGAAAGGGAAAACAAAATGTATATGTTCACAATAGACCGTTGTCATTTATGTACTTGCAATCCCCATGATTGTTGTAGCATGTTTAGGATTTATGAGTTAATTAGATGTCTAGTTAGGGAAAAGAACTCAATTTGTCTCAAATTAACTGCTAAATTTGTTCCAATGATGCGTGTCATTTAATTTAACTGGAATGTGCTTATTACTTATGAAACATCATTTGACAAATGATATCGTCGTTTTATTATATGAGCAACCAAATTCTCTACCAGCAAAAAGAGCTCAAGATCTTGGGCTCCGAAAGGAAAAAAGTCTAACTTCCTTTGTTTTCGTTCTGGTTTGCTACTTAAGGTCAGTCTCGTCCGAGCTGAGCTCTTGTAGAGACTAGAGAGTTCATTGATACCATTGATTTTGGTTCATGGTAGAATTTCCTTGATGGGAAATTGCATATGCTCCGCGTGAAATTACTACGCTCAAATGTAAATAGAAAACAAAAGCCTCACGGCCTGGTGATTGGTCTTGACAATAATGACATTTGCTGATATTCCACAGCCTCTTTACTAAGACCATCCTATATTATAAACTCGTGCATTCCATTATTGCGGAAGTATTCCCCCATGGCACACCCAGAATTTTGGGCCAGAAATTGCAGAGGAGCAGGATCGGAAGTGGTGGCTGCTGCAAGAATCGAATATTCTTTTATAGCCATACAAGAGATAGAGACTCTTTTGTAGCCATCTTCATATTGTATCCAAAACACCACTGCGAGGAGACCTACTGTTTGTGAAGCAGTTAATAAAACTGCAAGGCAGAAATGAATTTAGGTTGCCTGTATGTGTAAATAGTGTAAAGCGGTGATTATTTAGTGATGCAGTTGATGATCTTTTAGGGAGCTTAAAAGGAAGTAATAATAACTGTAATGTTCATTCAACCTTGATAATGGTATACATCAACCTTGAGTGCTTTAAAAAAAATGAAAATTGAGTGGTTGGAGTCTGGGATATTGTAAACTATGTGAGCTTCTTAATAGAATATTCAAATCGTCTACAGATTTTTATGTTTTTTTGTGTGTTTTTGAAACTTATCAATCTCTTGTGCTATTTTGCATGGGCCACAAAAAAAGAGGAAATTTGTTCAAAAGGAAATTTTGTTTGATGGAAACAAAAGGAAATTTTGTTCCTTGAGTGGTATAGGGCATCAAGCCATCGATGAAAGCAAGAGAGCTGCGGAGACACACTTAAAAGTCTTAAATCAAAGATGGTAAGGCAAAAGACGGAAGCATATATAAGCAATTCCATTGCGAAAAATTGTTAGGTACTCCAGGAGTATGTCTGTCATGCTACCTCACTCAAATAACACGTGGATCCTACATGTCATGTAAATGAAAGCATGACCTACCCATTCTTCTGGAGGAGTAGCAGTAATTTTCAACTCACATACATTCTGATCGGGAGAGAGAGAGAGAGAGAGAGAGAAGAGAGAGAGAGAGAGAGAGAGAGAGAGAGAGAGAGAATAATGGGAGATGGGTGAACAGTAACTCGGGGAAAAGGCGAGTTTCTGTAGCGACTCGGGGAAAAGGCGAGTTTCTGTAGCGCCAATTAGATTACCGAGCCTCAATTGAGGCTTTTGCAGTCTTAAATTTGGACATTTCCTTCGCCTAAATAACGGAAATGGCAATTTGACTACTTTGCTGCAATTGCCCTTATTAGTAATTAGGACATCAATCGATCGAATCTTGCTTGCCGAAGACAAGAATCGATTCATTCTTCCATCAAAGGAGCTCTTCCTTTTTTTCCCCTGTAATGGACTTATTTCTTTGTGTTAGTTAAGTTGTTGAGTCTCGTGACTCCCACATAATTGACGGAGTGTCCTATGACTTATACTTTGTCATTCATACGTGATGCAAATGATCCCATCTTTTGATTGTAAAAAATCAATTGGGATAAAAATATATTGGAGTTTGGTTTTGAGAAAAAATTCTGATGTAATGAGTGGTAACAAGTAGAGAACGATAGATAGAGAAACTTATTGAGAATTGTGGAGAGTGAATTTTTTTCTTAAAACTTGTAAAAGAGCAGAGTGTCAGTAATCAAAATTTGGAATCCATATATATATGCATTAATTACAACAACAATCACTTGCAATTAGATTTACGACTTGTCTTTTTACCATCAAAATATACGGATCGGACATAATTGTAGCATTAGCCATCAACTGTATCAAACTTGTAAAAGAGCAGAGTGTTAGTAATCAAAATTTGGAATCTATATATAGATGCATTAATTACAACAACAATCAATTGCAATTAGATTTAAGACTTGTCTTGTTACCATCAAAATATACGCATTATCCATCAACTGTATCAAATCGGTTATCAAAAAGCTGTAACATTAGTTGATGTGTGCGCAAACTGGCCCGAATATCGGGTTATCAAAAAAAAAAAATGTATCAAACCCAGCTAAAACGTAGAACTGACACTTCCATAGTTTTCTTCTGTTTCATCGCCGAAAAGTTGGTGGCCGCTATTTGCAACGCACTTCTTGCTACTCGCAGCCGATTAAATTTTTTATCAATTATGGACAAAAATGCCCTTATTCAGTTTGACCATTATACCCTTAAAATCTCATGTTATTTGACCATTTTACCCTCTTACATAATTCATTACATACAACCACAAAAATCATCTCCTGTCCATCCCACCCTCCCTCCCAGAACATACAACCACAAAAAATCTCCCCGTCCATCCCTCCCTCCCCCATTCAAACTCCTCCATTTTCATCCCTACCCAGCTGCCATCACCCACCACAAGGCCCCTCCTACCAGCAGCCAAGTCTGTCTATCTTCCTCCTCTCCTCTTCCTCCTATATTGTCAATGGAAACCTCGATTGTTTCTTCTCCCTCCATTGATAAACAAGAAAAAGTTGACCCATCAATACACCACAATTTGGAGTCGGAAGATCACACAATGGATGTTGAGAAACATGTCACAGATGTTGTAGTGACGGAGCAAAAATCGCAACAAAAGGTAAGCCCGCCCATTTTAATTTCAGAAGCCCTCCATTTTCAATTTCAGTTCTGGCCCGATGCAGTTGGACACGCAGTGCCAAAATTTTACTAACTTTTCGGAATCTAATATCTGAATTATGTACAACTATTCGGATATTAATATCCGAATATTGTCAACATTGTTGGACTCTTATATCCGAATTTAGTGCCAGTTTTCAGATATTAATATCTGAATGAAACTGCAGAGAATCCTGCACTTATAGTTGGATACACAGTGCCAAAACTTCACTAACTTTTTGGACTCTAATGTTTGAATTATGTACAACTATTTGGATATTAATATCCGAATATTGTCAACATTGTTGGACTTTTATATCCGAATTTAGTGCCAATTTTCAGATATTAATATCTGAATAAAACTGCAAAGAATCCTACACTTACCTGGTTTTTCTTTGGGTGTTACAAGGTGACACTTCAACACTTGGTAGTTATGTACGGCCATCGACTATATCTACTTCGACTTGTCCTCCATACGATTATACGAAGCATTTTACAACGGAGATGATGAGTGTTTTTTTGATAGAGTATTTATCTTATACAATCTTATATTATGGGCTATAATTTTTTGTTGTGTGTGTGTAGGTTTTTCCATCCGATGAAGCGTTGGTGGATTGGATAAGATGCACTGGTAAACAACACGGGTTTATCATTGTGATTAAGGGTTCTGAGAAATGTATTAAGAATCGCACACCTAAGATGAGGTTTTCATGTGAACGGAATGGTAAGTATAGGCCGTTTGTGAAGAAAGTTCATGGGAAGGTGGTAGCTGTGAAGAAGAGAGTGCGGTCCACGGGCACCAAAAAATGTGAATGTCCATTTGAATTGAAAGCTGTAAAGGGCAATGATGGTTGAACTGTCTCTGTCCATAATGGCACCAAAAATGTGTTGTGACCAAATTCCCCCATCCCGCCTATTGCAAGGAGAAATCTCCCTTAATAATCGAGTATATGTTCAAGCTGTTTTGCTTCATAACTTAATATGTTTAGCTTTCTAGCAAGGCACCTAATTGAAAACTATGCGACAAGGAAGCACCCTCCAACTTGGATGAAAGCGGGGTCTTGAGACTACTAGGACTAGATTGGGCTGTGGTGACTATACTCAATATTGTAGCTAACAAAGCTGGCGCACACAAATGCCTTCAAGTTTCCACATTTTATGCTTTCACTCTTTCTCAAAGGATTTTGAAAACTTCGTGCAGAGGAGGAACTAATTGAGAACTTTTGATTGGTGGAAAAACTTCGAATTTCTTTTCACACATGTACATAATTTGCTGACCCAATTAAAAGAAAAGACTACCAAAAAGGAACCATTAAATTGGGACACAAGGAGAAACATACGATACAACTCTTGTTGTTTTGGTGGGAAACAAATCTTATACGAACATGCTTTTCTATCTATCGTGACATATCTTTTTCCATAGACTACTATAATTGACATAGATAACAGTATTTTGACAAAACAAATATGATTTGGGAACCATCCATCAATTACTTTATAATAATCGAACACTTGGATTGATCTTTTTATTTATTTTGGTAAAACTTCTTTCAATATGTATTATGCCTACAATGTAGTTTTAGTAGGCCTATTCGACATAAATGCATCCCTAACTTTAAACAACATTTTGGGCTAAGGGGCTGCAAGGTCTACAGTAGGCCTATTGGACATAAATGCAGCCCTAACTTTAAACAACATTTTGGGCTAAGGGGCTGCATTGTATACCTTGCCCCAAGGTCTACCCTGCCACTAGCACCATCATTTTTTGGGGGGTTGTAACCAAACACAAGAAGTGAAATTTCAAGAAGACATTTTCTGCCGAAACAAATAGTGCCTTATAGCAATTAGGTGGTAATAATTGGGAATAATTAGTCATCGGCAATAAAGTTCACAAAATAGCAGGGGATACCAACTTATGCTTCAACAGGTCCATTCGACAACATGATACGCCAGATTAGCCATTACTATGAACATTTGAATTCAATATTACAATTTTTTTCCATAACTCACGGTGTCTTGGCCGGCACATGCGCAACTTAGAGTAATCCCGCCCAATCCCCCCGTCCACTAGTAGAGACCCATTTAAACAAGTCGGATTAATCCCCATCTTATCCAAATGCATAATTCATATACACAGTATATCGTAACTCCATATATATGAACATGTCGGTCAATCGGAAGCTTCCGACTAATCTCAGGTATTAAAGCAGCTTAAAGTCCGAATGAGGAAATACATTTTGGATATTAAATTCTGAATGACCTAACAATTCAACTTTTATAATATTCGAATAGGGACCAATCGGAAATTAAAATCCGAATGAAGCAATCAATTTCAGATATGAAAATCCGAAAAAGGGGCAAACAATCAGACTTTAATATTCGAAACTGTGGAAAACAATCGGACTCTAATGTTCGATCAAATCTGAAATATACGAAATAGCAACGTACTTTTTACTGTGGGTTTCTCAAAAAAATTTAAACAAAATTTGAACAAAAATAAAAAAAATCCGCGAAATAACAAGATTCAAAATTTTACCGATGTTCAAATTTGACATAATTGGTGATGCCGGCGTGTTGTGCTTTCTTCTCACACCTCCTTCGCGCTCAAAGTTGTACTGCTATTATGGTGTGGTGAGAGTGGTGTTGTGGTGACTGATATTGGAGAAGAAGAAACGGGCAAAAGGAGAAGAAGAAACGGGGGGGAGGGGGGCGGAGAGAGAGAGAGAGAGAGAGAGAGAGAGAGAGAGAGACGGGAGGTGGGGGTTGGTGGTGGCGGTAATGGTGGGTAGGTAGGTGGTGGCGGTACCCGTGGGTGGTGGAGGAGCTGTGGACTAAAACAGATTGGAGCTATGGAAGAAAACCTAGGTTAGAAATGGGAAGGGAACTAACGGACTGAATTGGGTTGTATGTTTATTGTATAGAAGGTAAAAAGGGGACTTCATGGATAATTTGTTGGTTGCAAGTAGCAAATTCTTATAAGGTGGTGGTTTGTAGGTAGCAATCGACTGCGAGTAGCAAGAACTGGGCTGCGAATAGCGGCCACCTTTTGATTTTTCTGTCATCTTATGGTCATTTAGATCTGCATATGCATGCTTTTTGCCAACTGCCCTCTCCTACTACGCCGGTCTCCCGAGTGAGCTTGACTCTGTGTCCTTAGTTTGGTCCGAAAGGCTGGATCAAGAAAATCTGCTTCTCATCGCGCCTTCGGCAAAAATTTACAGCTGGATCAACGACTGTACAAACAGCAGTTTTTCTCGATGGGTTCTCGCAAGACTCCTATATCAGAAGAGTCAAGACCAGTCTGAGTAATCATGCGTGCTATCTTCCTCCCTGGAGCTCTGTATTACTATCTATTTGGAAATTGTTGCGGCTATCTATAGCCTAATCGGGAGGGGCCACACTTGCATCCTCTATTACAACCTCCTTATCGTACAAATAAGAACCAGAGTCTGGCACAATTGGCGAAGCCATAGGTTACTCGTCATCTGAAGGAAGACGACTATCTGCAGCCGACCTCCGAACTTTAACAAAAAACCATGGCAAACCTGTTCGATCTTGTGAAAAAATAAAGAGTACGCCTATAAAGATTTGGTGCCTTTTCAGGATGATATGTGCTTGAGAGTGTTACAGTATTATGGTCGGACTTTATCCATCTCTAGATGACTTTGCGGCACTAGGACACAGATTTCAGAAAACAAACTCTTTCTTTATCTCGGGCGATCTTGGACAGAGTGACCAACGAACGTAAGGTCTACATCAGTTGTCTGAAATTGGCAGCTTATCATGGTGTATATTTCTTCTAGGTTGGTAGATCATATTATCCCCATCAGAATTTTGAATCAATTAAGTCATCAAACTGCTCTACGCCGCCAAAACCCGTCATTAGTAGGAACCCCATCAATGTGCTAAATTTTTTTAAGAAAATGAGCCAGATCAAGCCAAGTTTGTTCACCTAGGGAAGATTTAATCGTAGCAATGTCACTGGGGTCAGTTTATTTTGAGCCATGTCAGCTAAAAGAGACGCTGACTTAGGGGGCATCCCTCCGTTAAAGACACAATGTTGTGCCTGTTTTCTCCCTGGGTTATAGCTAAGGGTGAAGGGCCAAGAAAACTTTTACGCAACATGGCAACAGTCAAGGGGAAGAATAAATTCCAGAAAAAGTTAAACCTGATCGAGAAGGATATCAAGCTACATAAAACAATTCAATTCCCAAATCAAACGTCCAGGGGTAAAACCTTTAGGCCACGTAAAGAATTAAAGATATGCAATCCAAAATCAACCCACAAAGAAATTATATATGGACAATACTTAATTCAGAAGCAAAAATTTCCAGTGGCCGGTCATAAGCTAGCCGCATACAAACTATGAGACCCACCAGTATTGGCTCTATCAGAACCGGAGAAGATCGGGTACCCCGGAATGGGTCTGAACACTCATATCTTGTATGTAAATACAGAAACTATAAACTAAAATCCACACCGAAAAAGTTCATAGGTTTAATCTAAAAAATTGTCATTTTGCATGCACAACTTCAAAATACTTTCATCTCCTCTTCAACACTATATGCTAATACTGGAAATACGAACACCAACAAAACCTTCCTAATCCAGTTTTACTCTAAAAATTGCCTCGTTTTGCCGTCTTAAAAAAACTTTCATCTACTCTTCAAAACTATATATGCTAATACAGGAAATAGGAACACCAATAAAACCTTCCTAATCCAGTTTTACTCTAAAAATTGCCTCATTCTGCACATCTTCAAAAAACTTTCATCTACTCTTCAACATTGTATGCCAACACAGGAAATAGGAAACTATTGCAGCAACACAAATGGCGGACCTACAAATATCAAAAAAATAAAAGTTACCATCACCACCAAAGAAAATGAAAAGTTGTGATGAATAAATGTTCTCCCTAATGCGACAGCCAGAACATCATCCACATGTTTTGTTACTATGATATTTAATTTCAAGTGTTTTTTTCAATAATATACGGACTTCATTTATCTAAAATATAAATTGACACAAACTACAACTTACAGTGTCTTTTCCTCTTTTTGTAATTTGAAGACAGTAAAATATGCAATTATTATCATGCGAAGTGCACCTAATAGTGTCTTAGACTATTACGTGCAATTGACGGGTATGCATGATGTTGGGAATGCCTTGAATTCCGAAGTCCTGTTGGATAAGGAAACTAAGGTGGTTGAGGCTTTTAATTCAGTGTTTGTTTCTGATTGAGAATCCTATTTTGTGATCCCCTATATAAAGACAACTTTAGGGGCTTAGGGTTTCATCCTTTTGCTACTTCCTCTTATATTATGGCACATCAAGAGTTATGGATTATAGACGGCTCTTTATATCTCTTCTCCAAGAATCTTCTCTCTCCTCACCCGTGGATGTACCCATCTTGGGGAACCACGTATATCTTGTGTCTCTTGTAATTTCTTGTTTGTTTTCTCTTTCTTGTTCTTAACTTGCATTCATAACATTTGTTACAACACATGAGAATGGTGTTTCCTAAGCCAATCCAATATAAAAGCAAGGAAAAAACAAATAATTGAGACAAAAGTACCTGAATTTTATGTTTTCATTGTAAAAGTTGCAATCCTCAACCTGTATACCATCAATAGAATTAAGAACAAGAGCCTTGAAGTAGCGGGGACCACCAGCATTATCCTCCTCGGCTTGTATGGTCATATAATGAAGTGTAGCCTCCACCTGCCTGTTCATTATTGTGCTAGGTATATTCACCTCCCTAGAGTTGAGATGAGTGAGCTTGATGAATTGGTAGGATGTGTGCTACAATGTAAAAGAAGTTACATCCAATACCAAGAAAAAGGTAAGAATATGAACAACTTGATAAACCAATAAGTTCACACAATATACCTTGTGTTGGTTGTAAACAAAAATGGCCCTTTTGGCCAAATTATGCAAGGCATCAAGCCTTTCTTCTGAGGCAATGTAGTCAAGCAGAGTTGGGACAAGCAAACCTGGTTGCATAAAGCCAGGAATGATGTACCCACAATCAAAACCCTGTAGTTATAAATTTGTTAGAAAACATTGAAAACAGTAAATGCAGATATCAATAATTGAATCACAAAAAGCAAAGCCATCTAATTAGTAGAAATTGATATATTGGCAGTTTATTCTGTTGGGAATTTATCACAAAATCATCATAAAACACTCGCAATTAGAAGTGCTATGAAACATTAAAATTATGACAGAACATTCGCTGTCCTAAAGTCATATCTGCCTTCCTTCGTGTAGGTTCTAGCGGCTGAATACAACTACAAGATACAACTCATAATTTAATTCGCAAAATGCCTCAATTTTATTGTACTTTGCATGCACTTTGGCTTCTCAAGCCATATTCTGCTTAGAATCAAGGAGTTAACTTTACGTGCTAACTTTCACGCATTTAACCAACGATTATTTGAATGGTGCAATCTCAAGCTTCGTCTTGCCAGCTAAAAGTGCACCTATCATAAATTTCAAACACAAGTCTCCAACAATAAAAATTCAGTATTATGAGTCTCTAAATAAGAAATATCTAACCAATATTCTCGCAAAGAACTAGAAACCCTACAAAACTCATCTTCCTCGCAATTGATATATATGTTGAGGATTAATAATCCAACCAAACAAGTTATTCGTGCACTCGTAAATAAGCTTAGTCACCTGATTCACTATCATATAGTTTTCCAAGATACATCTATTTCCTTCCTTTGGTGTTATGTTCAGTATCTTCATTGGTACGTTTCACTTTATCCACAGTCTACATCACTGAAGCTTGTTCCCCATATAAGAAACAAGGGAAAAAAATACCTGTCAGATGCGTGAGAGCTTATTGATGATTTTATGATGCTTTCATACTGATGTACAGAATAGGATCTCCATACAAAATTTGTGTGCCTCAACATCTAGTTCATAGAATTGCATTGAAACTCTAGTATCAAAAAATACTAGCTGACATTTTACCAAACACAAGATAGGAAAAGGAATTTCTAATACACAGAAACATCTAATCCTTTCACCACAGTAACGACATGTTGAGACTATCTTCTTTGTTACCACCTAAATGTTTCAGAATATAATGGTTTGATGAGAAAAAGATGCTTGTTAAACAAGCAAAAAAAAAGGGGGGGAGATCTTTGCATCGAGTATTATGACTGCTTCAAAAATTACAACACAAATCATATTGGAAGGAAAGCAAAACACGACACACAAAACATCAATTTTTGCTAACAAATCTACAAAAGGTTCATAGTCCACATGTATCACTTTCGGTTTTGAAGGTTTGGTATAACATGTAAGGAACTTAGGAATAACATGTAAGGAGGAATAACCAAACAAAATTACTGAAGTATACTTATGGCCAATTGCCATTATGACAAACTGTGCATAGGCAAGTATTTTCTGGAAAGGGAAACTCAAGATAACATGAACACAGAACAACTACCAAAGGTGACAAATGTAAACACTGGAGATGGAATGGGAAAATCAATCTTGAATATGCTGAACAAATCCAGGTTCTCTTCCTATCGTTTGTCAACACCACTGCTGTTTGAGGATAAAGCCAAAAGAAACATTATTCAGAGAGCAAATGATATGACATGCTGGCAACTTTGTTATGCAAAATGATTTCTCCTTTCCAGCTTCGAACAAACTTACAGCTGATTTTTGCTTTGTGAAAGGTGCAACGGTGCAGTGAACAAAGAAGAAGGCTAATAACATGGAAAGCAAGAAAACAAGTTAAGGGACCAACTAATGGTCAAGAGCCATGGTATGCATTCAAAAGAAACATAAAAGCAAAAATAACTGAAATAATTAGTACCTCCGGGTGGTTTGGATACTTGTTCAACCCTGCAAAAGAGGACCTTAGTGTTGTCCATAAATTTAGCCACGCGAGCTTGGATGTTCCGTGGAGGAGAACCAGTCGTGTCGTCCTTGGCCTGGAAGGTAATGTTATTGGTACTACCTCCATCCCACCTTGTATTGGCTTTGATGACCTTGACAAACTGGTACGACTTGTCCTACATTTTGAAGAGGTAAGTTACACCTAATACCAAGAAACATAGTCAAGGACATAAAGGATGTTAATGAACCAAAGAGTGTGCATATACATTTTGGTCATTGTAGTGTTTTATACCTAAGTCAGCCATATCTTCCAAGCCCTTCAGCTGTTCTTTTATTTGAGAATATTCATCCAACGCTACATCAGGAATATCTCCCACCTTAACTGGCTTAAGCATACCAGGGATAGAAACCTCAGGGGGAACATAAGGACAATCAAAACCCTGTACATATGTATAGGAAAACAATCAAAATTAGAGATCCAATTGAACATACACATATTGGACATGTATGTATACATACATCACTCTCGAAGACCGTCTTGTTGTAAATCTCCCTCTCCTCTTTGGTGAAGTCACGAACGGAAATCCATGGTACTTCGGGAGAAGGCAGTACATAAGGAATTGCGCAAAAATGAGGCTTCTTTGTTGGCTGTTCTTCTCCTTCTCCACGCTCCTCCTCCTGCTGTTGGGAAGTGTAGGAAGCACGCCAACCCAGGGCTTGTGCTCGTGCTACCAATGATTTCCGTTCCCATTCAATGTGCTCCAACCAAGTCTAGATGAAAAGGGGACAATAAGTTTGATCAAACATAAACGACACTGAGCCCACATTCTTGATTTTACGTTGTCGATTTTATTTAGGTCAATCAGGGTTACAGGAGAAATTCCATCAACACACTTGCTAATGCATAATAAATACTAATATCTATCTATTTGATTCTCAATAGAGGTGTCGAACGTGCGTAACGTGCGTGCCGTGCCGTGCCGTGCCATTCAACTTCCGTGCCAACTGTGCTTCGTGTCGTGCCGTGCCATGCCCGTTTACTAAAATCGTGTCGTGCCGTGCCGTGCCCATTTACTTAAATTGTGTCGTGTCGTGCCGTGCTGTTTTTCAATCGTGTCGTGCCGGGCCGGGCCCATTTACTTAAATCGTGTCATGCTGTGCCGACCTGTTTTTTAATCGTGTTTTGTCGTGCCGTTTTCAATCATGTCGTGCCGGACTAGGTCCATTTACTTAAATCGTGTCGTGCCGTGCTGGCCCGTTTTTTAATCTTGTAGTGCCATTTTCAATCGTGCCGGCTGGACCCATTCACTTAAATCGTGTCGTGCCATGTTGGCCCATTTTTTAATCGTGTCATGCTTCGTGACGTGCCCGTTTTACTTGATTGCCGTTTTTAATCGTGTCGTGCCCATTTAGAGGTGTCAAATGGGCCGTGCTTCAAACCCAAGTTCCATAGGACTTGGGTTTGAATCACATGGAGGTTTTTTTTCTATAAATTAGTTTTTTCCTTATTTATTTTTAGTTGTTCCAATTTAAAAGCTTATTTTTTTATAAATTATGAAACTAAAATGCCTTGTTTTGTAATTAAAATTATTGTCATTTAATCATAATATTTATGAGTCACAAGTCAAATTAATAACTTTTTCCCGTGCCTTGTGTTGTGCCCGGCTAGAACCGTGTCATGTCGTGCCCAGCCAAAAACCATGTCGTGCCGTGCCCATTCAACTACCGTGTCGGGCCCGTGCCCGGCTAGAACCGTGTCGTGCTGTGCCGTGCCCATTCAACTACCGTGTCGTGCCGTGCCGTGCCAGGCCAACTTCCGTGCCGTGCCTGCCCACTTCCGTGCCCCGTGCCAGTCCGCGTGCCTACTAAAACCGTGCTGTGTCGTGCCGTGCCAGGGCACGACCGTGCCCGTGCCCGTGCCACATTTAACCGTGTCGTGCCATTGTCGGCCCGACCCGTTTGACACCCCTAATTCTCAATAGTTCAATTTCAGTCCTCCATCAAACCCAAGATTAGATGAAAAAGGAGACGATTAGCTAGATCAAACGATATATGAAGTCGCCCATATTATTCTTACTAGTTTCACGATTCCTAGTATTTTGTATAGTATGTATACCTTGGGTGGTTTGTTTGGGTGGTCGGGCATGTTGTTGTAGGCGGCGACGATCGGATCTACATCGAACATCAATCCGTAGTACCCTAGAGGCGAGTAAGACGACAACGACGACGGGGCTTCGGGAGGGAACAGGTATGGATTGGCGGTTTCTGTGGTGGTACTCGGAGGCGGTAGGTTGTTTGCGACGGCGGCGGTGGTAATCGGTGGCGGTGGGTTGTTTGCGGTGGTGGTGCTCGGTAGCACATCGGATGCCTTCTCGAATAGCGGTCCGGACAAAATAGGACCGGTAGGCACGTAAAACGGGAGTTCTGAAGCGTACGCCGCGTTGTTAGCGGTGGTGGTGCTCGGTGGTAAACCGTATGCCTTCACGAATAGCGGCCCGGACACAATAGGACCGGTTGGCTCGTAAAACGGAAGTTCTGAAGCGCACGCCGCCTTCGCCATAGATCGTCGTGCTCGATCGAGAGAGAGAAAGAGAGAATTGAAGTTTAGCTTTATCCCGGGCTCAAAAGCATCCAAACCGCATAGGATGTTCTATTCCTAGAGCCCAACTTGGGGATTGCAATTTTGTTCACCATGCTTTTAAATGAGAGTGAATATTATCTTTTTTTTATTGGTTAAAATGGTGTGAATCTCATTATAAAGTGATGTCATGCTTATTATGCAATATACTTTTTGGTAAATATGCAATACGCTTTTTGGTAAACATGATATCACTTTACGGTGGGATTCACACCATTTCAACCAACAACGAATAGAAAGAAGTGTAATAAGTGTAATGTTCACCCTCTTAAATGGAAAATGGACAAAACTCAACTCGCCCAATTTGCATCCTACTATAGGCTATGTTCTTTTGAACTTAACTTAAATTTTGGAGTTTTGTTTTTTTTTTTTTTTTTTTTGCATTTGTTAGTTTTTTGCCAAACTGTTGAGGATTATTGATTCGTCTCAACAAAATGAATTGGTTATTTTTACCTAAATAATTTCAGAAATAATCACTTTTTTTAGAAAAAAAAAATCACATTTATTGAACGTGTCTTTACTAAGTCGAATCTTGAACAGTTCACAAATAATTCAGTTCATTTACCGCCCCAATTAATAACTGGTTTTTTTTGGCTTTTCGGTTGGTAAAAAGCATCGAGTTTAAAGGGTCTTCTCGATACAGAGCATGTAATGCAGTTTGTGTTTTACTAGGAGTATGCGCTTATGTATCTTACTACTGGCATCATTTCGTTCACATGCTAATCGACCCATATTTAGTAATGTTATATATAGCAGTGAATGGATTAGAGCCACATCTCATTTCACCCACCCCTTTGGATGCAAGTGGAGCATCATTTTCCTCCAAGCTTGTTGGCACACCTGGCTAGCTAGCTAGGAACAAAAATCACTTTCCTGTTTCCGATTCATATTTAAAAAAAAAAAAAAAAAAACACCCACCCCCTCTCAGCGTCGCCTGTAACACCCACGTAGTTCGGAGTACCATGCACGAGGCGGTACTACCGAACTATTATTGTATAATTTCAAATGGCCATTGCTCTCATTCTGATTAAGCAACTCCAAAAGAGAAAACCCTCAACTGAGTATCTCCTTAATTGCAGGCCCCTCCTCCACTGCCTCAACTTGCCACCAGTCAAGCACATCTTTATGGAAATGCGCCCTCCTCTTAGCACATGACTTTTTTGATAGGCAACAAAATTTTATTAAAAACTCGACATAGGATACATTAAGGAGAGACCAGATATAAACCACAGAGCTAGGTTGACGTACCATAAGAGGCCTACAAGTAAACAAAAGAGAAAAATTACATTCAATGAAGATTGAATGAGCCTAACGTTAAAATGGCCCAAAGAACCAATCCAGCAAGCTCATCCTGAAAATTTCAAGAGCAAATCGACTTGTAGGTTGATACAAACGCCATTTGAAACGAAGTGGTATAAGCATTAGTATCAGCATCACTATTCCATCAGGTCCATAATTCCAGCAGAATTACGGGTCGCCTCCAAACCTCTTAGCCCTCCTAATCTTAGGAGTTGAGAAGAGATGTGACAATGAAAAACTCAGAGCTTTTAAAACCAAAATAAGGTGAGCAGCTTCCTATCTTCCTCTTAACAACAACAGCTGATTCACAGTATTAATAGCACAGCCCCAAACTAAGGCCTTCAAACCGAAAACAACTCTTAGCCCTCCAAACGGTTGGAGTTGAAAAGAGCATTCAATATACACTATCGCCACATCTAAGAAACCCAGAACCAAACAGAATCGCATCATAATCCTTGACAAAGACTTCAGGGAACTCACAGCAGAGAATTACCAAATTAATGTGCCTCAAACCTATACAATACAATCATATCACAGCCTCTTAGCCCTTGAACAAGTGAAATTGAAAGAGCATAGCGATCAAAAGGCACAACTAAAACAACAGCATATATATATCCAGAAAACTCTTAGCCCTCCAAAAGTTGGAGTTGCAAGAGCAGAACACTTGTCATTCAGCATCCACAGCAGGAGCGCGCATCACCAAGATTTGCTAGCAGCAATCCAGAAAACAACTCTTAGCCCTCCAAAAACTGGAGTTGCAAGAGCAAAGCACAAATATACTTCAAGGTAACCGGGACTCACAACACCAGAACCAAAAACAAACCGAAGACAACCAAGGACAAACATCCAAAAGACTCAAGATTCCCCCAAACTGGCAAAAGACCCAGACCCAGACCCAGAGAACCCCAAAGAAAATACACCCAAGACTCCACAAAAACTAAAAGACCCAGAACCAAGACACCCAACCAAGGACACAGAGAAAAACTCCACTACCAAAAAACAAAAAGAAGAAAAAACCAGGCCAACCCCGAGACCAAACCAGAGACTGAGACCCAGACCAACCCCTAACCACCAAAGCAAGGTCAAATATTCACTCTTCTAATCCCACTCAGGTTTCTCTTGAAATCCTCCACAGAATAAACTTGAATGTTACACCTAGCCTTTACCCAAAAGGCCACTCTTGTTTTCACCAGGTCTGATATATCTGCCACTTCCCAAAGTTTACCGTTAAACCACTAAAGTACAGCTCTTGATTGGTAAAAAAGTGTCATCAATCTCTGGTTGTTTTTAACTGGCACGCGACGAAAGCTGAGAAGAACATTACTTTACTGCACAAATGAGTCCCAAGACAACAAGTTACAGCCTAAAGCGACTTCAAGCTCTTGAGCCTTCCCAAGCAAGTAGGCACCTGATTGACCTTGATTCACACAGTGATACGGTTGGCTTGATAGCTTGAGCGAGATTTACGTGCCACCAAATAAACCTGTGGCCTAACGGCATTAATTACAAACCTGTGGCCCGCGTTGGTGCCACCGAATAAAATTGAAATCTCACAAGTCTCACAATTTCTTGTTACAAATCCCAAATCCAAATTATTGAACATTAGCAAACAATAACCACATTCACCAAAATAAATCACTCGATAACAGTACCGTCTTTAACCCCGAATTCCTGAAAGGGTTCCAAAAAAAACAAAACCAATACAGTGAGAATTACGATATACAATGGTTACAAGTTTATTATGGAATTAATTAATAAAGCACAACATTTATCAAAAAGAAATTTCAACTGTAGCAACATTTCCAATATCCAAAAATAGGATTGCTGTCGTCATTCAATTCATTTTACCATCAAACATAACGAAAATCCACATCTAAGAACGGACACCGGTATGACGGGAGCTACCCGTTAAATCCGAGGAAATGATATCAGGTCTTTAGGGTACCCGGCCGTACCCTACCAAACCTCCAAACCAAAACATGCACTTCCAATCCATTGTCCCATTCTCAGGACACTCACGTTCAGATGTTTTTCGATGGCAGGCACACATTGCCCGCCTTTATTTCATAAAATGCAATCTATTCCATTCATCCTTCTTTTTTTCGATTAATCCCATGATTCATCACATTTAAACATTATTTTCCAAATTATGCTTGTTTCAACATTTAAATCCACAAATCCATTTTTATCAACAAATTAAAGTATGGAACCAAGCTTTTCGATATCTGTAAAATATAGAGAAAACAAAACATGTAACCAAAGTATATTCGTAACTCACATTTGAAGAGTGGACCACAATTATGCAGTTGACAGGAAAAGGGAGATGGAAGAGGATGGCCGGAGATGGAAATGTGGCATCGGAGGTTTTAATACGTGTATAGGAGAATTATTCAGTGTACAAAGAGAGTGGAAAACTAGTGGTCAGCGTAGAATTTTATAAAGGAGAAAGAGAAGACAAGTCCTCGACATACTTGAAGACGTACGGATGCCCGAAAAACCTCAAATGTATTTTTTTTTTTTTTGAAGCGGCAAATATTATTAGAAAAACTTAATAATGGGTACATCAAATGGGGGAAGACAGGATACAAAACACCAAATGGGACTAGAATTACTAAGGTTAAAAAAAAAAAAATTACTCCTACATATATATATATATATATATATATATATATATATGTACAATTCAAAGACATGAGCTAGATATGCAGACGGAGTGTGTGCATGGTTGTGTATATATATATATATATATATATATATATATATATATATATATATATATATATATATATGTACAATTCAAAGACATGAGCTAGATATGCAGACGGAGTGTGTGCATGGTTGTAATCTTTGAGGTGAAAATTGACTATTTGGTTTATGTTTTTGTTTGCATTTATTTTATTATTATTACCCTCCACGGCTAGCTCCACTATTGCCACCAACTAAAGTCTTCCATTCATTTTGGTGGACTCGGGGATTTTGGTTAACCCACTAATAATCTGATCTTCTTTGACATATGTATATTTATTTACACTAAAGTAGAGTTTATACCCATAATTTTTACCTCTCTCTTATGTGCCTTACTCCATAGTCTTATATTTTCTTAAAATACCACAGCATTCAAAGTGAGTCCACTAAATTATTTTGACGATGTATGGTATGGTGGGGTTCCTTGTCCTATTGCTATAGATTCCCTGCGATGTTAAGGAGAAAAAATAGGAGTAATCAATAAATTAAGTACTGTGAAAAATTATTGATGGACATGGATATTGTGCGCGCTCACATTGGGTGGAAGTTCAGCATCATTCGGCCTCCCCTCATATGGAAGATCTCCAGCCATCCCGATACGGAACCTGTTAGTTTGTTGTTACAAAATTGGAGAAGGGTAAACTATAGTTAACCCCCTCTAACTAAGCCTCGCGTACACTTTGCTCCATCTAACTTTTTTTTTGGCACTCTACCCTCTCTAACTAACTGAAATGCTGATTCCGTTTGGAAATGGATGAAAAATGTCAAATGCCCTCTTTTTTGAAATTTTTAGATGTAATTGCCCTCATCATCAACAACGATCATCTCCCTCATCTATATATACATACATTTATCATCAACAGTTATCTACGCCTCTCTCTCTCTCTCTCTCTCTCTCTCTCTCTCTAACTCTTTGTCTGGGTTTCAATGACTTCCTCATGCAATTCGGCCCAGATGAGTGGTGAGGAATCAACATTGAGCAACCATTGTGGAGTAATAGCACCATTGGTGACATCTAAGACGAAAATGAACTCAGGCAGCAATTTTTTTGGGTGTTTGAAGTATAAGGTAGTGATTTCCCCTTGATTTTGTGTTATACCAGTTTTATTGTTTCATTTTCAGTTATAAAACCAGAAACCCTAAATTAAACTTGTAAAATTTGGCCTGAACAGAAAGACAAACAGAGAGGTTGTGGCTTTTTCCTATGGCTTGATGAACTTCTCACCAATCAAGTGGCAATTGGAATCCACAGAGATGATGAAAGACAAGAAATGAAGAGGAAGTTTGATGAGATGGAAAACAAGATTGATGAGTTGCAAAAGAAAATGCAAATGCTGCACGAAATAATATTAGAGCAGAGGAGTCTAGGAAAGTGCAATTGGAAATCAGTGCTGGTGTTGGCATTTACAATGGGGATTGTAATGTACCTGAACATGTATGCAACATCGGTAATCAGATGGGTCTACCTTAGTGATGAAAATGATGTTATGTTTATCAGATCATATGCAATGTCAGCTTGCTAATGACACCAAAATCACATCAGGATTCAAAGCAAACAGAAAAAAAAAAAAAAAAAAGATCAAAAGAGTAAGGGCTGGTAGTGCCAACTACACAGATTTTGGCCCAACTTGAAACGGTCACAACTTCTTCGTTCGTTATCAAAAACATGCAAATTATATATTGATTACGAGCTCTTGAAATCAGCTTTCTAATGACGCCAAAATCACATCAGGATTCAAAGCACACAAAAGAAAAAAGATCAAAAGAGTAAGGGCTGGTAGCTGCCAACTACACAGATTTTGGCCCAACTTGAAACGGTCACAACTTCTTCGTTCGTTATCAAAAAAATACATGCAAATTATATATCGATTTCAAGCTCTTGAAGTCAGCTTTCTAATGACACCAAAATCACATCAGGATTCAAAGCAAACAGAAAAAAAAGAAAGATCAAAAGAGTAAGGGCTGGTAGCTGCCAACTACACAGATTTTGGCCCAACTTGAAATGGTCACAACTTCTTCGTTCGATATCAAAAACATGCAAATTATATATCGATTTCGAGCTCTTGAAATCAGCTTTCTAATGATGCCAAAATCACATCAGGATTCAAAGCACACAAAAAGATCAAAAGAGTAAGGGCTGGTAGCTGCCAACTACACAGATTTTGGCCCAACTTGAAACGGTCACAACTTCTTCGTTCGATATCAAAAACATGAAAATTATATATCGATTTCAAGCTCTTAAGGTCAGCTTTCTAATGACGCAAAAATCACTTCAAGATTCAAAGCACACAGAAAAAAAAAAAGATCAAAAGAGTAAGGGCTGGTAGCTGCCAACTACACATATTTTGGCTCAACTTGAAACAGTCACAACTACTTCGTTCGATATCAAAAACATGCAAATTATATATCGATTTCGAGCTCTTGAAGTCAGCTTTCTAATGACACCAAAATCACATCAGGATTCAAAGCACACAGAAAAAAAAAGATCAAAAGAGTAAGGGCTGGTAGCTGCCAACTACACTGATTTTGGCCCAACTTGAAACGGTCATAACTTCTTCGTTCGATATCAAAAACATGCAAATTATATATCGATTTTGAGCTCTTGAAGTCAGCTTTCTAATGACACCAAAATCATATCAGGATTCAAAGCACACAGAAAAAAAATATCAGAAGAGTAAGGGCTGGTAGTTGCCAAACATAAAGGAATGAACCAATGAATGCACCACCTGATATAAATGCAAATGAGGCAATTTCCAGTCAACTGCATATGATTTGATTACCAAAATTAAGATCCAAAACAGTTGCACTATCATAAAATAGATAAAGTAGTTCCATAATGTTTCACCAGTCACTTAAAGTACTTCAAAAGACATCCAAGAGGTGCATAACATATATACTACTTGAAAAGACCACATAAGGGTCCATAACATGCTACTTCAAAAGACCACGTAAGGGTTCATAACATGCTACTTCAAAAGACTGCATAAGGGTTCATAGCATACTACTTGAAAAGACCACACAAGGGTTCATAGCGTACATACTACCCCTAAAAGGCTGCATATCCCTCTAGGGAGTTGGAGTTGTTGACCTGAGAAGCTTGCTGTGTTGGAGGCATGATGGATGAGCCTTGGGGGGGGCCAAACTTGTCTAGTATTGCAGTAGTATTTGGGCTGCTTGTATTTCCAACTCCACTTGAGAAATACACATCTCCATAAGTGGTTGACGTCCTTTGCATCCACATAAAATACAAGTAATCATTAATCAAGCTATTTTGCATCACATAAAGTGCAAGTAATGCAGCCACACAAAATACATCAATACCCGAGCTGGTGTTGGATTTCCTCTACCATTTCCTCTTCCAGAACCTCTTCCTAAACCTCTTCCAGAACCTCTTCCACAACCTGGGATTGGATCCCCACTTGCAATTCCCTTTCCTTTATCAGTAGCACTCACAACTCCCTTGCCATTATCGAATGAGGCCACAGACTTTGCTGGTTCTTTGATAAAGTGTCCCACTATTTTCCAAACAAAGCATATATGTGTTAATGTATGCCATTAAACAAAGTTGAAAGCAAATAAGATTAATACAAGACAGAAATCATACCATTAGAAAGGTGAACCCAGTGCCATTCTGGATTGCATCCTTCCTCAAAGCAGCTCTAAATACGCCAACATTTGCAAACAACATTCCCACCTCCAGTTGTGGTCTTTCCATGTCCCTATCTTCAAAAAACTCAGTAAACTGCCCTGTTCTGTCCCCATCTAATGACTGCATAGGAGTATTCCAGTCTTCATACTCCACCTCATCTACCTCAGTCACTATATCATCATTGAAATAATGCTGCCCATTACCAGTACTAGTAAGAACAGGTTTTGCTGAATCAAAAATTTCATCTCCATCTACAAAAAACTCAAGGTCACTAAGATTGATACTTCTTTCACTACATTCAGACCCATCTTTTTCACTCTCGCTGCCATCATCCTCTTTTTCTTCAGCACTCATAATCACCACTTCCTTTTCAGCACTCACAATCACCACTTCCTCCACATCCAAAGGGACTCCTATATTCTCCACATAAACAGCTATGGTACTCCTCCCACTATGAATGGCAAACATGTCCACCACATTCCTATCAGTCTTTATGTCCCTCAATCCACCATCTAAATCACAGTCAGGCATCTTATGGTAGATGTTTGCATTTTCTAGTTCAATACCTAACTCCTTCATTAAGCCTAAAACCTCAAAGTAAGACATAAGATCTGAGTCCACATTGGTAATGCAGTCAAACTTTCCACCCAAATATATCTTTGGTGATCCCACAAAGTAGCCCCCATGGTGGACTTGTAACACAAACAGTGAATTAGACATCCTAACATGATGACAAACGGAAAAAAGAAAAAAGAAAAAAGAGAGAGATCAGAATCTGCATTTTATACACATGTATGGGACCATTTTGGACCACAAGATTGCACTTTTAACCAAAACTATACAAATCCATGCATTTTTAATCCCTATAAGTCATTGTCAGTGTATACACACACATCCATGGCATATATATAATATGCATATATACACATGTGGGACCACTCTCAACTGGAAAGCATAACAAAGTGAAAAAAACAGTGAAAAAGTAAAAACAATATCAGATATGTGCCTGAAAAGCTACAACCACTCCAATAGTTAACAGTTCTCAAACATTGAAAGCATTCATTTTTTTCAAAAACAATGCGTAAACTCACTACTTTTTTTATTAGAAAATCAGGGAAGTTACGAATCATACCTGCAAGTGACTAAGAACTATTTATTTCAAGATCACTCAATTTTTTCGCCAAAGTTGCAGAACCATTTTCAGATTAGGGTAAAAGTGGATGAAATATGGATTAGGGTTATGGAGGAGGGACCTTTTATATGGTAGCTGATGAAGTGGAGGGAAATGACTGGGATTTTTCGCGCAATATTCACAGGTTTTAGGGTTCCATTTGGCCATCTCCCTCGATCGATCGTTGTTCTGTTTGTCAAAGGGTTGGGTTTCTTTTTTTTTTTTTTTTTGGGTTTCCATTTCTCTCAGCTTCCCAAGTGTTTATTTAAAGAGGGCAAAAGTGTTACTTCCTTCGTCTCCGTTAGGGTAGATAACGGAATCAGCATTTCAGTTAGTTAGAGGGGGTTGAGTGTCAAAAAATAAAAGTTAGAGGGAATAAAGTGCACGCAAGACTTAATTAGAGGAGGTTAACTATAGTTTACCCATTGGAGAATATATATTTATGGTCTTAAGAATGCGATTATAGACAACAGCTAGCGTACAAGAGTAACATACTTAGAAAAAAAGAAACAGATAAAAGCTATTAATTAGTGTGGAAAGCACATAGCGGAAAAAAAAAATTAAAAATTAAATCCAACTATACCTTTTTATGTACTTGAACGAGGTGCTCGTATATGACGAAGCGCACAAGTCATTCTTGTTTACAGTCATTTCATCTCTGTAATGTTTGGGGACTTCATTAATTAGCTCTTGTACAACTAATTTAAGAGAGGGCCTTGGGGTCTTGATTGCGTATGCCGCGAAGCACGCTGTCGACGCCGCTACCATGGAGCAACAACCGCATTGTCCATGTTCCGTAGTCTGTCCAAACAATTTTGGAAGGACACCACGATCAAACATGTGCCAAGACCACGCCCACGGTCTGCTTGGGTCCACGTCAGACATCTCTCTCAGATCTGATGATGAATAGAAAACACAAACAAGTTTTCAAGTGAAGATACGTAAGGTCCAGTACCTATCTATGACGAGGGAAGATCGAGATTAGCTATTTCATAAACTTAAATACGTAGGCCAATATGCATACAGGGGCATGGCAAGAGAATATTAATGCATTTTCTAGGAGCCAACCGTAACAAAATCCACTACGTGGGATTATACATGTAATGGGTTTCTTGTGTAAGCCTCCTTACTTCTCTTTTGTTTTTTCTTTCCAAGTTACAGGTGCATGCCAACTTAGGAATCACATTACTCATTTCATGCTTCGCATTACCCGTTTCAACTTCTCTACGTCATTTTTTTGGGAAATATATATAAAAAGAAACATACACACAACCATAAAATTTCTATATTAACCAACTACATAGCAATATACTTAGGGAGATAAGTTTCAACTACCTTGGTCCGGTAGTTGTAGCAGAGAGTGATGAGAACGGCGGTGAAGTTTGGGGGTTGATTGTACGGCAATGGAGTTCTGTCGGGACCGGTTGGAAATGGTGGCTGGTGGTGTCTAGCTAGGATTGAGAAATAAGGATGAAGGAGAAGATGTGAGAATGAAAATGAAAAGTGACGACATCTCTCTCTCTCTCACGGCTGTTGGACTAAAAACAGTGGCGGAGCCTCATGGTGCCCGTGGGGGCACGCGCCCCCACTGCAATTTTCAAAAAATTTACTTTTACCCCAAATTATAAATGCCATCACAATTTGTATTAAAAAATTATACACATATTTTCTCTTATAACACTCACTTCCTTAGTATCTTTATCTAGTTTTCAAAAAAAACTCTTTTACGTACTTGTTTTTCATAAAGACTCATTATATATATATATATATATATATATATATATATATGTGTGTGTGTGTGTGTGTGTGTGTATTGTAGCAAATTTTATGTCTTAATTTCATTTCTTTCAAGTTATGGTTGTTTCAAAGCGTTTCGCGAATCTAAAACATTCAAAACACGATCCAACGGCCAGTAGCCAGGTCCGGGTGGTCCTTAGGAGAAACAGACTAATGGTTGTTTACTACAAGTAAAAGATAGAAAATTTTAAAACCAAACTCAATTGTGCCTCCAAGCCTTTCGGGATCCATTTTGATGATCAAGACCCTTGGTATTTTAGACCTCGTTGAAGGTTTTTTTTTTTTTCTACAGTTATACAGAGGTTAAAAGGGGTAGTCTTCTCGTGAATGTTAAAAGGGTGGAGGACGAAGAATCTCGTAAATGTAAAAAGTGTTCACAACTTGCAGCCCTCCTTGGTCCTTGCATAGAAATGGGGTGTTTGGGGGGAATGAGAATCATTTGTCCAGATTTTGCACACAAAGTAACAACAAAACACAATAATGAAGAATTTGATGATCCAAGGGCTGATTCGAATATAGCTAAAGATCTGTCAACTTTTACTAATAGAGTGACAACACAAAACAATAATGAAGAATATATTTGATGATCTAAGGGCTAATTGGGGAATAGCTAGAGATTTGTCCGACGTTTAATCACAAAGTGATAACACAACACAATAATGAAGAATTTGATAATCTGTCCAACCGCATGATAACGGTATCAACATCATCCACCAACGATGTTTCTTCTATCTCCCATCTGCGCCATACTTGATATGATAAAGATAAAAATGACCAACTTGAGGGAAGATTTCGCAGCGAAACTTTTTAGCCATAGAATTTTCTCCACTTTTTTGTTTTTTTATATGGACAATAGCCTTTAATAGAGTATTGTGCTATTGAACAGGTAGATAAACGATCAACCAAATAAAAAAAACACACACACACAACTAAAACCCCAAATAATTATGGAACCAAAATTAGTTCCATGTCATTGGGGAAGAATCCAAAATAGAATTCCAATGAAGCCCAGGACAAGCATAAAGATCATGCAGCAGGAATCGTGTAGCATTTTGGTTCTTGTATCCCATCACCCCTTGAAAAAAACACATTTATTTGGAAAAAAAAAAAACCATTGAAAGAGAGAGAAACTTGGGGTTAAAAGATGAAGTACTATACAGAGGTTAAAAGGGGCAAGTCTTTCTCGTGAATATAATTTTTTTTTTGTTTGTTATACATCAGCAAGTTTGGGGGAGTTAATGAGTTAGTAGGTTAGTTTACAAGAGGTTCAGAGACTGTCTATAACCCATTTATTTGAAGAAAAAAATTATATTCACGAGAAGACTTGCCAGCGATGATGACCCTTGCGTAGATTCGTACGTTGTGGGTAATAAACAGGGCTGCAAATGAACCGAGCCGCTCGCGAGCGGCTCGTGAATCGACTCGCTAACGGCTCGTTCGAACTCGGTTCATCAAATAAACGAACGAGCTCGAGCAACTTAAAACTCGGCTCGGATGAGCTCGCGAGCTCGTGTGTGTATATATATATATATATATATATATATATATATATTTCTATATAAATAAATATTATATATGTATGTATATATATATATATAATTATACGTATAACTTTATGTGTTTTTTTTTGTAAATAAGTTTTGAATACACAACTTTGGATTTCCTTTCCACGTGTTCCAACGTGGCTTAAGCAACCACACCTTAAAGATGGGAACTCTACTGCTTAGTTTTATAAGGGAGGAGTACAATACCTTTGCACATCTTTTACAGATGTGGGACAAGTCTTGAGGGAAGCTTTTCATTGTGAGGGAAAAAATAGGAGTCCCACATCGATAGTTTTTTAGAACAAACACCCACTGTACCAGTATAAAGAAAGAGTCCAGCTCCTTTCCTTTTATGCGTGCTGGGCCAGCGTGTCTCCCATTTAGGCGAGCCACACGAGCCGAGCTCGAGCGCTCAAATATTTTCACGAGCCGAGCTCGAGCCCAAATATGTTGGCTCGATTCGAGCTCGAGCCGGGCTCGATTCGAGCTCGACCCGAGCTCGAGCCAGGGCAAATTAGGGCGAGCCGAGCCCGAACATGTTGAAACTCGGCTCGGCTCGGCTCGATTACAGCCCTAGTAATAAATAGTTGGATTTTCTGACGTACCAAAAAAATAAATAAATAATGAATGATTGGATTCTTCTAATAAGCATACCGGACCAAAATTGCAAATACAGTTAATTTGGAGAAATGATTTGTCACTCTCTTTTTTGTTAACGTCACTCACCTGCAAGTGTATTTTTGCACCAAAAATATACTTGTAGAGGAATAGCGTTAACAAAATAAGAAGTAACAAAATCAGCGGCCTTAATTTACCAGGTAATCATCATCGCTGGCAATAGGAGGATAAATCTTCTTTTTTCTTTATATATAAAAAAGACAACAGCAGCAAGAAAAATGTATCATATCGAATCTTTTCATTCACTAAACCGTATTCCTCAAAACATGACGAAAAGAAAAGTGACCATTGCCTAAATGGAAGGAGAGAGGAACTGGGGGTTAGAAGATGAAGTAGGCTAAAAGGGGTAAGTATTCTCGTGATCATCATTGTTGGCAATAGGAGGATATATCTTCTTTTTTCTTTATATATAAAGAAGACAACAGCAGCAAGAAAAAGGTATCATATCCAATCTTTTCATTCACTAAACCGTATTCCTCAAAACATGATGAGAAGAAAAGTGACCATTGCCTAAATGGAAGGAGAGAGGAACTGGGGGGTAGAAGATGAAGTAGGCTAAAAGGGGTAAGTATTCTCGTGATCATCATTGTTGGCAATAGGAGGATATATCTTCTTTTTTCTTTATATATAAAGAAGACAACAGCAGCAAGAAAAAGATATCATATCCAATCTTTTCATTCACTAAACCGTATTCCTCAAAACATGATGAGAAGAAAAGTGACCATTGCCTAAATGGATAGAGAGAGGAATTGGGGGGTAGAAGATGAAGTAGGTTAAAAGGGGTAAGTAGTCTCGTGAATGTTAAAAGATTGGAGGATGAAGAATCTTGTGAATGTGAAAAATGTTCACAGCTTGCACTCCTTACATACAAATGAGGGTGTTTGGGCGAATGGGAATCCTCCGTCTAGATTTTGCCTCTCTAGATCTGTCCAACTTTTACACACAAGATGACAATACAACACAATAATAAAAAATTTGATGATCCAAGTATTGATTGGAGAATAGCCCTGCTGCCCCATCCCTCCACCCCCTCAAACATTACTAAAACCACGTACTATTTTGTTTCTTCTACTATTTCTCTTGATTGAACAAACTAGGGGCGAAAGAGAAACTGATTGATCAAAAAAATTGACCGATTAGTTCGGTTTTCAGTCGGGGTAAGGGTGGGTTTGGTCAGCTTCGGTTTGGACCGAATCGATCCGATTAATTTTTGTTTTGGTCTCGATTACTTGAAAATTTCTCCGAACCAAACCGATATACCCAAAACCATAGTAATTTGAACCAATCAATCACAGTCATCCATCTTAAACCCAAAATGAATAACAAATCCCAGCCATCCATCTCAATCTCAACTGTCCATTTCAATAATAACGCCGGACCAAAAGCCCTGAAAAAACTGACCAAACCGAACCACCTCAAACCGATTTCGATCATTATTTTTTTTAGTCAAAGCTGGTTCTTGGCTACATTATCCAAAAACCGATTGGTTCGGTTTTGAACACCCAAAAACCAATGAACCGAACCGAAAATCAAAAGTAGACCAAACTGGTGACTTGGTATTGGTTCCTAGAGGTAAAAGGTTTAGTAAGGTTTGAGTTTATGCCAAACTGAAAAGGTTTAGTAAGGTTTAGTCAAGTGTCAGAGTCTCACAACACACCACAAGGACAACAAAGGAAGTTCGACTTTTTCTCTTTCCAAGCCCATGATCTTGTATTCTTTTCGTAGGTAAAGACTTTGATTGCCATATAGTAAAATGACGATATCATTTACCAAAATCAATGGTTTCAATGAACTCTCTACAGTAGTTTAGCTCGCACAAGACTGACCTTAGGTAGCACAACAAAACGAAAATAAACAAAGTTTGACCTTTTTTTTCCCTTATCTTGTGCTCTTTCCATAGGTAGAGTATTTGGTTGCTCGTATAGTAAAATGATGATATGATTTCGTTTTAAATGATGTCTCTTAAGTGATAATCACATTGCAGTTGAATTAAATGACACGTCATTGGAACAAATTTGGCAGTTAAGTTGAGATAAATTGGGTTTTTTCCCTCAACTAGGCATCTAATTGACTCATAAATCCTAAAAATGCTACAATAGTTGCGGTGATTGCAAGTAAATAAATGCCAATGGTGTTCTATGTACATAAACATTTTGTTTTTCCTTTCTCTAAGTCAATGAAAATAAGAGCAAGGGGAAATAACACAAAACAAAGCAACACAAAAGAACAAAGATAGCAAGACAATGGAAAGTTATCCAAGGAAAAATGATGGCAAACAGTGAAACAACCCCTTTATTAAATTCATCCCCCGAACCTGCTTCTGTTTTCAGTACTGCTTCCGTTACTGACACAATAGAATAATGCAGAAAAGTGATGACATCTCTTTCACGACTGTTGGACTAAAACGTAAAAAAAAATATTACTATTAAGTTGTGTTTCTCCCCTCTCTTTCTCTCCTGCTGAAAATGAGAAGTGAAAAGAATTGGATTTGGTTTAACTTGTAAACAAAGTTGGGCAGCTGGGAGATTGGGTGAGTGTTTTGACTCTCTCGTAATTGTACTATATATTCTATTTATCAAAATAATGTACTATTTAAGAATCTCATACTCTAGTGAATTTACTATGTATTCTATCTATCAACATAAGGTACTGTAGCATATATTGAGCTCATTTACTAGACGACAAACTTTATGATTTCCATTTTATCTATCCTAAGCCATGGCACAATAGCAGTGGAACTCTAATTTATCAAATGAAAATTTTGTCAGTTCTTTTCTAAATCAAATTTCCTTGTAATTTCTGATCTATAAATTTGTTTAAAATTTCAGTAAAAAATAAGTGTTATTAGATACCAGTAAAGGCGTTTAAGCTACATCCAAATAAACTTAAATGCTCTTACCAATATCCAAATAAACTTAGTTTTTAGAGGGACCCTAAATAAAGTATTTTTAAAAAAATGAACAACTCCAATCATTTTTTTGAAACTCGTCCAAACCATCTGTATGTTGGGTCTATGCTGCTACATCTATACGGGTAGCATCTTTTTGTATAAAAGTACTCTCATGAATGTATTATAGAAGATGAGGTAATTTTCAACCCTGCTATTGGTACCAACCAATAGCATAACGATTGGGTATCGGCGGGCATGCATGGCCTACTCCTGATCCTGCACGGATTATCTAAGCCGTTCAATAGTTCAAAAAAAAATGAATGAGTCCATGAAAAATCAACTCCATCCGATATGTATAGGTTCTTAATCCAATCTTTCATTTTTTTTCATTCAAAATTTGAATCCTGAAATCTAAATGAAAAAATTGAAGATTAATAGATCGAGCACCTCAACATATCAAATTGACTGCTGATTGTTCACGGGCCCACTTGGGCTTATTTTTTTTAAATCATTGAACGGCTCGAAATATACATGCGGGACATAGAGTGGGCCCCGGGTGTCCGTCGATACCCTATCAGTATGGGAGTGGTCGGTCCCCCTACCTTTATCGCTACAAAAGTCTCGTGAATGTACTATAGAAATTATGCATCTCTCTGTATAAAAATGCTCTCATAAATGTATTACAGAATATGAGGTACGTATATACAAGTCTCGTGGCAAAACCTGAATAGGTTTGTTTGAATTAACGGAGTTTGGAGCTGCTATTAAGCTTATGTTTGGGTGGTAGAGTAAAACTACTTCATTTCAATAATGGAGAAGTAAAACGTCATTTTAGCCATAGAATTTTCTCCACCTTTTTTTTTTTGTTTTATTGATAAGGACAATAGCCTTTAATAGAGTATTGTGCTATAGAACATGTAGATAAACGATCAATCTCAAAATAAAATAAAATAAAAATACACAACTAAAACCCAAATAACCATAAAACCAAAATCAGTTCCTTGTCACAGACCATTGGAGAAGAATCCAAAACAAAATTCCAATGAAGCCCAGGAAGAGCATAATGAGGACAAGCATAAAGATCATGTAGCAAGGATCGTGTAGCATTTTGGTTCTTGTATCCCATCACCCTTTGAAAAAACACATTTATTTGGAAAGAAAAAAAAAACATTGAAAGAGAAAGAAACTTAGGGTTAAAAGATGAAGTATTATACAGAGGTTAAAAGGGGCAAGTCTTCTTGTGAATATAATATATATATTTTTTTGTCATAGTTTATATATCAGTGGGTATGGGGGAGTTAATGAGTTTAGTAAGTAAGTTCACAAGGAGTCCAAAGATTATCTATAATCATGAGCCCCACCATCGTTCCTCACGGAACTCAAACTCCTGCCTCAATTAAGGGAGGAGGGTGAGAAGACCAACTTGACAAACTTGGAGGACAAAGAACCTCGTGAATGTGAAATAGTGTTCACAGGTTGCAGTCCTCCTTAGTCCTTGCATCCAAAATTACAAATAGAGTGTTTGGGGGGAATGGGTTTCCTTGGTCTAGTTGGAGGACGAAAAATCTCGTGAATGTGAAAAGTGTTCGCAGTTTGTAGTCCTCATTCGTCCTTGCATACAAATGAGGGTGTTTGGGGGGAATAGGAATCCTCGGTCCAGATTTTGCCCACAGAGTGACAACAAGACACAGTAATGAAGAAATTGATGATCCAAGGGCTGATTTGAGAATAGCTAGGATCTGTCCAACTTTTACCAACAGAGTAACAACACAACACAATAATAGAGAATTTAATGATCTAAGGGCTGATTGAAAAATAGCTAGAGATCTGTCCAACTTTACTTACAGAGTGACAACACAACAGAATAATGCAGAAAAGTGATGACATCTCTCTCATGGCCGTTGGACTAAAAAGTAAAGAAAATATTACTATTAAGTTGTGTTTCTCCTCTCTCTTTCTCTCCTGTTAAAAATGGGAAGTGAAAAGGATGTGATTTGGTTTAACTTGTAAACGAAGTTAGGTAGCTGGGAGATTGGGTGAGTAAATGGACTCTCTCGTGATTGTACTATATATTTTATCTATCAAAAAATGTACTATATAAGAATCTCGGATCCTCTCTCGTGAATGTACTATGTATTATATCTACAAATATATGATACTCATAACGACCCGAATTTTTGATCAAATTTTTTTTTCTAGTAATATTATTATTAGGATTATTTTCTTAATACAATTACCTTTTTTTCTAAAATGCATAAATGCATGCATTATATATTTTTTCTCCTCCATCAAGCATACATGCACCCCATCACCTCCCTCTCCTCAATCTCCTACAATGTCTCCCTCTCCTTCCCACAGCTCACTCTCTCTCCACCCATTACTCCATCCATCTCCTTGACCTCCAAGAAAATAAAATTCATCTCCTGTTACTCGAAACCAAAATTTCCTTTACCACCAAGCAAAATTCGAATTTAATTCCTTTCTATCCATTTCTTACTTCTTCCCTGACCCTAAAACCAAGCTCAATTCGTCAATTCCAAATTCCATGAATCCAACTCTATTAAATTCACTATTATCCTCATCCACCAAAATTCACATATAAATACCTAACTCCATTGATCCACGAGCACACCACCATATTTTTGCACTTCACTGAGTCAGATATGAGAGAAAAATGCGGGCAATTCAAGCTCAAAGTTATGGAGTTTCAGAGAGAGAAAGTAAGAGGGAGAAAAATGAATTTTGTACCAAGACCTAACCAAAACTCAATTCAACCATCCCGATCACTTCCCATAACCCCAAGCATCCCCAAACCTCATTCAATTTAATTCCAAGGACCCTGATTGCCGAAATTGAAGTTTTCTTCTCCAAAAATTCAAGATTCGTTTTTTATTCAATTCGATCCAAACCATGGTACTATAATCTTATCTAGCCTCTTCTCCACTTTCCTTAACTATAATTGAATAGTTTTGACTAGTTATTAGGGCTTGAAATGAGCCCGAACGGAAAAAATAGCTCACTGTGCATTTTCTGCCATATTCACCATTTTGATATTATTTTTGAGACTAACACTTTTTTTGTAATTATTTATGTAAAAGATGACCTTTATGATATTTTATTTTACAATCTTTTTGATATTAATATTATAAAAAACTACTTAATTGATATTATTTTTCTTACACTGTAATATCAACTTAGTATAAAACGTAATAGTTATATCAGTTTAATTTATTTGGTAGATTGAGTTGGATAATAAAAGTTTTTAAGTTAATAATACTTTTATTTAGTAATTTTAAAAAGGATAATAATAACATAGTATTAATAATAAGGTTTCCAAATTTCTATACTCACACTTTAAAGATCATATTTTGTTAATATCATATTTTTTTAATATCTATTTATTAAATTTTTACTTGCTTTTATTCAAAACTTACAAACGAAAATTCTTTGCGACCCTCCGCACAACGTTTTTAACACCCAAACTATTTTTTTTAGACCCCTCACACTTCAAAGATCATATCTTGTTAAGATCATAAATTTTTTTATTAATTACTTATTTATGAATTATTTATTAGTTATCTTTCAAAATTTTGCAAACGAAAAATATTTGCGACCTATTAAACTATGTTATTAATGCCCCAATAATTTTTTTTAGACTCCTTACTTCCTAAAGATTAAACTTTGTTAATCTCAACATATTTTATCAATTAGATTATTTATTATCTATTTATTTTACTTTCGGCAAACTTTCGTTAATATCTTTATTTTCAATATTTTTGCGACCCTCCGGATCCAACTTGTGATACTCGAACATGTTGCATAGGACCGTAGGACTCGTTTTAAGGTCATGCTACTTCATTTAATATTATCATCTATTTTTTTGTATTTATTATGATTATAAATCTATTTTAATAAAACTAGAATAAGTCTCGGCTTACTTTTTTTTTTTGACCAAAATTATTATTTTCTCTCATAATAATTTGATAAAAGTTTCTTGCCTTATTATTAACTTCTTGGCCATACAAGACTAAAGGCAACGGCCCATTTATAAAAAGTTATGTAATTGCATTGCTTATTATTGTTTTAATTACTATTTTGATTAATTGTATATTATTTCAATACTTGGTTTGAATGTTAGATAGGGCCCTAGAGGTATGGAGTGGTGTGCGAATAGATTTTATCTAGACGATACTAAGTTAATGGGAAAAATGATAGTGTTAAAGTTCTGAGATTATGGATTATGATTTGGGCATGGCTAAGGTTGACTTGCGGAGCCCGGTGATGTTATTGTGTTGACCTTAACGTATGGTACGCCATGAAAAGTTTCAAAGGGTATTCGTGCCATTGCAAGGGCTAACAAGGGGGGATTGTCTCATGACACGGTCATAGTTAGTGGCTTAGGAATGATGGCGACCCTAATGTATGATACGCCATGAGAAATTACAAAGGGTAATCGTGCCCCCTGCTATGATCTTAAATGAATTTATGCGAAGTACATAACTTAGATGAACTCGTTTAAAACCTCTTGTGCAGGACAAGTAAGGGAGAGATTTTTCATGACACGATTATAGTTAGTGGTTATGGGAGGAAATGATCTCGTGGATGTAATCTTAGATCTCACATAGAGTTAATGGATAGTAATAAACCGGTTTATGTGAAAAATCTCTGTTTACTTCTTCGCATCATTATTATCTTGTTATTTGCTAGCTGTAAAGTAAGAGGGGTAGTTGGGTTGAATTATTCTATTGGGTGATTTATCACTCACGGATACGTCTGTATCTTGGCAAATCGTTTACTTCGGCGATCAATTTGTCAGAGGGCGCAGGATTCAATGGAGGAGATTCAGTGATGATGCAGTTCGATACAAAAAGAATATTAGGAACGGAGATCGAGTATGCTCGGAATTCATATCAAGCCTCGAGTCAATTCTGAAGTTAATGTATTTTGAATTAGTAAATTTTCTTGAGATTGTAATAGCTAAACCTTTATTTTGAAAAATTATATTTATTTAACAAAATTTTCTTAAGAAATTATTTTATATTGTTCCAGAAAGATCGGAGCGTTACAAATGGTATCAGAGTATAAGTTCAACACTCGGCCTTGGGTAGATTGGGTAAACCACATTTTAAAGAGCGTAAATCCTAATAGCTAAACGTTTACTATATCTATCACTTCTCTAAACCACGAGATATCCTACCTAAGTATATCATATAAATATTTATTTACCTGTTGCGACTCAGACTCCGAGAAGTGAGGAAATCAATGTTGACTTCGATCAGAAGGAAGCGATAGAAGAGCCGTTTTTTTTATAATTGGCTAGTTGATCAAACGAGATAAAGAATCCTAGTACGAAGAAGACAAAGAGGCAAATCTTGACAATATAGGAAGGGTACTGTCGAAGGAAGCTACT
Organism: Rhododendron ovatum; assembly: GCA_019656835.1. Classification (NCBI taxonomy): domain Eukaryota; kingdom Viridiplantae; phylum Streptophyta; class Magnoliopsida; order Ericales; family Ericaceae; genus Rhododendron; species Rhododendron ovatum. The sequence continues at coordinate 1,466,376 of CM033800.1, forward strand.
CAATAGAGTACCTGTCAAAAAAGAATTTCCTTTTTCTAGGCAGATAATGATCGAAAATAGGATAAGATCAGCGTGAGAACGTTATTGCACGCACTCCCTTTTGAGAACCAGATATTTAGAAACTCTTAAGACCCTGAACCTAACCTTGTGGAACAGTCGTTACAAGATTGGCACAAAAGATCAACGATGTCATCACTTTGTCGATCCCACCAAGAAGGACAATACGCGTAGCCCAGATGCCAACGACAATATAGCCTACGTTGACAACAGTGATTGGGTGAATTCCGATATCAATACGAACTCAAATTCCAAAGCAAGATAGAGTATCAATTGGGTTGTGCAACTCGTACGAGCCATTACCGACTACACCTAAACTCCAACCTCAAGCTCCGAACGCCCCTCGATGGATAGATCATAGTAGAAGGAGTCTTGGCCTACGTTTAGCTTGTGATTCTTAGGTCACAAGAAGAATTGACTTTGACGTCAAAAGTTGACTATTAGCCATCGCACTATTATCGAAAGTGATAAGAGAAGCGAAATGTCATTTTCCGCAAGAGAAGTCTCACTCATTTAAGAGGGGGTAGACATGACCCTCCTGCACCTAACACGCACAAAACGAGATAGCATAAAAAGTTTTATGGATGGTTAGCGAGCTTCATGTTAGAAGAAACAGAGTAAATGGAGTCGGATCTTCTTCACATTGTCTGCGAATACGAGGACGTGTTCCCTAAGGAATGGCCAGGATTACCGCACCAAGAGAAATGGAATTCATCATCGAGCTACAGCTTGGTACGACCCCAATCTCCATGGCCCCGTATCAGATGGCTTCGACAAAACTATAAGAGTTGAGAATACAGCTGCAGAAACTTTTAGAAAAAGGTATTATCCGACCCTGTATCTCACCATGGGGAGCTCCTACCTTATTCGAAAGAAGAAACAATTCGACTTTGTATCGATTATCGCTAACTCAACAGAGTCACAATCCAAAAGGACAATCCAAATCTTAGAAGACATACTCAATGCCTGTGTCTAGACTTCAAAGGAAGTTGTGAGCGATGTCTGCCTCTAGTCGAGTTTGCCTACAACAACAGCTACCAATCCAGCATGGAAATGGCATCATACGAAGCTTTGTATGAGCGACCCTTTCGATTTTCGATTTGTTGGACTAAATAGGGAGAAGCAAGCCTATTAGGACTAGAGTTTGTTTGAAAGACAAACAGAAAATGTCAAGACCATTCGCCAACGACTTATGGCTATGCAGAATCAGCAAAAGAGCTACGCCAACAAAAGGACCAAACCATTAACCCTTCAGACTGGGAAAACATCGAACTTAACAAAGACATCTTCTTCGAGGAACAACCAATGGAGATCAAGGATTATAACAAGAAGTGTGTCCAAGGGCAAAGCCATCCAACTTATCTGGATCATTTGGCGACATCGAGAGACCGAGGAATCAACTTGGACACGAACCGATACTACGCGTCAACTATCGCGTCTGGTACTCGCTAATTTTGAGGACGAAATTATTTTAAGAAGATAGGTTGAAACGACTCGGATTTTTTATCCAATTTTTTTTTTCTAATAATAATATTATTAGGATTATTTTTATAATACAATTACTTTTTTTTTTCTAAAATGCATAAATGCATGCAATTATACTCCATGCATGCATTATATATTTTTTCTTCTCCATCGAGCATGCATGCACCCCATCACCTCCCTCACCTCAATCTTCTACAATGTCTCCCTCTCTCACTCCCACATAGCTCACTCTCTCTCCAGCCATTACTCCATCCATCTCCTTAATCTCCAAGAAAATAAAATTCATCTCCCCTTACTTCAAACCAAAATTTCCTTCACCACCAAGCAAAACTTGAATTTAATTCCGTCATATCTATCTCCTACTTCCTCCCTGATCCTAAAACCAAGCCCAATTCGTCAATTCCAAATTCCATGAACCCAATTTCATTAAATTCACTCTTATCCTCCTCCACCAAAATTTACCTATAAATACCTAACCCCATTGATCCACGGGCACACCACCATATTTCTACACTCCACTGACCCACGGGCACACCACAATATTTCTACACTCCACTGAGTCAAATATAAGAGAAAAACGTGGGCAATTCAAGCTCAAAATTGTGGAGTTTCAGAGAGAGAAAATAAGAGGGAGAAAATCAAATTTTGTACCAAGACCCAACCAAAACCCAATTCAACCATCCCGATCAATTCTCATAACCCCAAGCATCCCCAAACTTCATTCAATTCAATTCCAAGGACCTCTGATTGCCGAAACTGAAGTTTTCTTCTCCAAAAATTTAAGATTCGTTTTTTATTCAATTCGATCTAAACCATGGTACTATGATCTTATCTAACCTCTTCTCCACTTTCTTTAATTATAATTGAATAGTTTTGACTAGTTATTAGGGTTTGAAATGAGCCCGAACGGAAAATATAGCTCATTGTGCGTTTTCTGCTTATTTTACCATTTTGATATTATTTTTGAGCCTAGCACTTTTTTTGTAATTATTTATGTAAAAGATGACCTTTATGATATTTTATTTTACAATCTTTTTGATATTAATATTATGAAAAACTACTTAATTGATATTATTTTATTACACTTTAATATCAACTTAGTATAAAACGTAATAGTTATATCAATTTAATTTATCTTATAGATTGAGTTGGATAATAAAAGTTTTTAAGTTAATAATACTTTTATTTAGTAATTTTAAAAATGATAATAATAACATAGTATTAATAATAAGATTTTCAAATTTCTATACTTACACTTCAAAGATTATATCTTGTTAATATCATATTTTTTTAATATCTATTTATTAAATTTTTACTTGCTTTTATTCAAAACTTACAAACGAAAATCTTTGCGACCTTCCGAACAACGTTTTTAACACCCAAACTATTTTTTCTAAACCCCTCACACCTCAAAGATCATATCTTGTTAAGATCGTAAATTTTTTTAGTACTTACTTATTTATGAATTATTTATTAGTTATCTTTCAAGATTTTGCAAACGAAAAATATTTGCGACTTATTAAGCTATGTTATTAATGCCCCAATAATTTGTTTTAGACTCTTTACTTTCCTAAAGATTAAACTTTGTTAATCTCAACATATTTTAGCAATTAAATTATTTATTATCTATTTATTTTACTTTCGGCAAACTTTCGTTAATATCTTTATTTTAAATAATTTCACGACTCTCCGAATCTAACTTTTGATACTCGAACATGTTGCATAGGACTGTAGGACTCGTTTTAAGGTCATGCTACTCGGATTATCCATGTGAGACATAGAGTGAGTCTTGGATGCCTATTGGTACCCTATCAGTATGGGAGTGGTCGGTCCCCAGCCTTAATTTTATTGCTACAAAAGTCTCATGAATGTACTATAGAAATTATGCATCTCTATATAAAAATACTATTATGAATGTATTATTGACTATGAGGTACGGTAAAAGGTTAAAGTCTCGTGAATATGATGTACTATGTAGAAGATGAGGTATATATATAAAAGTCTTAGGGCAAAACCTGAATAGACGGAGTTCCTTTTTCTTTTCTTTTTTTGTTTGTTTGAATTAACGGAATTTGGTGCTGCTGTTAAGCTTATGTTTGCGTGTAGGAATAAAACGTCATTTCAATAATGGAGGAGTAAAATTACGTCGTTCCAATATTTTTCCAGCTTTTTTCTCTTTATGTTTATTCAAAAAAAAAGAAGAAGAAATATTTTTCTTGATTGATTGAAGGAATGCCCTACAGTAAAAGTAGACTTCTATATAAAATGAATAGTCTACTCTTTTCTTTGAAAAAAATAAGTGAGTCTATGTCAATCACAAAATTTGAACAATAACACAATACTTTATTAAAGGGATGGGAGGGTCTTGTCCTGGTGAATACCGGGTCTTTCTTGATCTGTTTTGATTATCAAGACCGTTGTTATTTTAGATTTGAGAACATTAGGCACGTCAAAATGCTCATGTTAATAAGAAAACTGTTTATAATATAATTTTAAAACACATTTATTTGAAGAAAAAAAGTAGAAAGAAAGAAACTTGGGGGTAGAAGATGAAGTACTATAGTATATAGAGGTTAAAAGGGGTAAGTATTCTCGTGAATGTTAAAAGGGTGGAGGACAAAGAATCTTGTGAATGTGAAAAAATGTTCGCAGCTTGTACCCCTTGCATACAAATGAGGATGTTTAGGGGAATGAGAATCATCTGTCCAGATTTTGCCTCTCTAGATCTGTCCAACTTTTACACATAAGATGACAACACAACACAATAATGAAAAATTTGATGATCCAATGACTGATTAGAGAATAGCCTTGCGACCCCATCCCCCCACAAACATTATTGAAACCACGTACTATTTTGTTTCTTCTACTATTTCTCTTGATTGAACAAACTAGGGGTGAAAGAGAAACCGACTAATCAAAAAAATCAACCAATTGGTTCAGTTTTCGTTCAGGGTAAAGGTGGGTTTGATCGACTTCGGTTTGGACCGAATCGAACCGATTAATTTTCGGTTTGGTCTCGATTACCTGAAAATTTCTCCAAACCGAACCGATATACCCCATACCATACTGATTTGGACCAATTAGTCAAAGTCATCCATCTTAAACCCAAAATGAATAACAAATCCCAGCTATCCATCTCAATCTCAACTGTCCATTCAACAATAATGCCAGACCAAAAACCCCGAAACAACTGACCAGACTGAACCACCTTGAACCGATTTCGATCATTGTTTTTTTTCGGGTCGGAGCTAATTCTTGGCTACATTATCCAAAACCAATCGGTTTGGTTTCAAACACCCCAAAAACTAATTAATCGAACAGAAAATCAAAACTAGACCAAACTGGTGACTTGGTTTTGGTTTCTAGAGGTAAAAGGTTTAGTCAGGTGTCAAAGTCTCACATGCTATTTGTCAATATCTAGCTATCACAGTAGTTCTACAATGGGTGATACTTCCACAGAGACCAACCGATGTCAACCTAGTGGTTTTTTTTTGCACCTCCAATAGAGAGCACTGCGTGCATGGGAAATACCTCATGCAACTAGATGGCCAATAAGCCAATTACAATTCAGAATTGATAGTGAAAATGTAAAAACACACCGAAACCATGGTTATTGAACTATGAACTATTAACAGCAAAGAAACGACGACTGCAAATGTTTATCTACCCACCCCTAACATACAGAAAATTAAAACTGAAAACTGGTAACAAAACATAGAAAACTTCCAACTCATGTATCTCAATAAATCACAACTGCAGCCAGTGGCGGCCAACAAATAGCGCCACCGCATCAATCAAGACACTTGATCGATACCACCTGAACCAGCAAGAAAAGAACAAAACGGGGAACCCCAAATGAAAGCACAAGACATTCACGCATAAGTGAGACCCAAGATGGCCGATCGGACTAGACAGGGAAGGGGAGAATGAAGAGAGAAAAGATGGAAGGGGGAAGGACAAAGAAAGTTTCGATTGGTCGGGGTGGGGAAAGTCGGAAGGAGGAGGGGGCTGATCGAAGCACAAGGATAACCTGTTGAACTGGGAAAGGGAGATGGAGCAGTGGAGGTTGATACGTGGACAAGAGGAGCGGCTGTCACCAGATCATTACAGACTACAACTGCAGAGGACCGGAGCCGACGGAGCTGAAGGATGAAGGATATGCTTATTTGGAGGGGGTGGGTTTACAGTGGAAGGGCAGTGTAGCAGGAGGAGAGGGAGAATGCTTATTTGGAGGGGGTGAGTTTATGGTGGAAGGGCGGTGTAGCTGGGGTAGAGGCGATAGCCTCCCCCTCAAAACCTAGACCAGAATTTTGCTTCCTGTGTCAGCTGAGTTTCTCTCTAGAACACACAATATTTGCCATTAACATTGCCACAGTGCTGCTACATTCTACTCACAATATTTGGAACACAATAACACTATTGCGACAAACGAGCCCACAACATGCGTACATAGTTTGTCAGTACACTTACCACAAAGTTAAAAGTAATTGCACTTTCAATCCAAAGATAGTAACAAGAGTTCCATTAACATAACTACAAAACTACATGAGCGTATTACTACATTATTGTGGCCGCTATGTCTCTCCCCCAGGAGACCTGTAAATAGCACAGGAGATTGGTAAGTTCAACAAACACCGCGAAACTACTGTGATGTCTCTTCAGGACCTGCGAAATAGCACAAGAGATTGATAAGTTTTAAAAACACAAAAAAAAAAACATTAATAATCTTTAAACGATTAAGATATTCTATTCAGAAACCCACATGGTTTACTATATCCTCAAGAATTTTCACACATACTCCAACCGCACAATTTCCATTTTTTAAGCAAACACTCAATGTAGATGTACACCATTATCAACGTTGATGAACATTACAGTTATTGCGACTTCCTTTTAAGCTTCCTAAAACATCATCAATTGCATTACTAAATAATCATTGCTTTACACTATTTTACACATACAGGCAACCTAAATTCACTCCCACCTCGCAGTTTTAATAACTGCTTCACAAACTATTGCCCCCCACGCATAGGTCTCCTCGCAGTTCTATTCAAGCTGGTGTTTTGGATAAGATGTGAACTTATTTTCCAATTATATTCATGCAAACAATAGGAACATGGCTTCAAAAGAGTCTCTATCCATTGTACAGCTACAAAAGAGTCGTTTCGCATTCAGAAGATTTTACATGTACCAAAATCAATGATTTCAATGAACTCTCTACGGTAGTTCAGCTCACACGAGACTGTCCTTAGGTAACACACCACAAGGACAATAAAGGAAGTTCAACTTTTTTTCTTTCCAAGCCCATGATCTGGTGCTCTTTTCGCTGGTTGAGAATTTGATTGGAATATAGTAAAATGATGATATCATTTACCAAAATCAATGGTTTAAATGAACTCTCTACAGTAGTTTAGCTCGCACAAGACTGACCTTAGGTAGCACAACAAAACGAAAACAAAGCAAGTTCAATTTTTTCCCCTTATCTTGTGCTCTTGCAGTAGGTAGAGTGTAAAATGATGATATCATTTCATTTTAAATGATGTCTCTTACGTAATAAGCACGTTATAGTTGAATTAAATGACACGTCATTGGAACAAATTTGGCAGTTAAGTTGAGATAAATTGGGTTTTTTCACTCAACTAGGCATCTAATTGACTCATAAATCCTAAAAATGCTACAATAGTTGCGGTGATTGCAAGTAAATAAATGCCAATGGTGTTCTATGTACATATACATTTTGTTTTTCCTTTCTCTAAGTCGGTGAAAATAAGAGCAAGGGGAAATAACACAAAACAAAGCAACACAAAAGAACAAAGATACCCAGACAATGGAAAGTTATCGAAGGAAAAATGATGGCAGACAATCAGACAACCCCCTTATTAAATTCATCCCCCGAGTCAACGATTCTGCTTTGGTTTCCAGTACTGCTTCCGTTACTAATACGGTAGTGGGCTCTCCATGAAAATCCAAACCAATGGATTTCACAACTAACATTACCATTTTCCACCTACATTTTGTGCTGCCAAAGGCAAACCCTCAATTGGAGCATGTGAAGAAAATGAACAAGGATGGAATGGAACTTTTTGTTTGATTACCTGACTATTAATGATCACTTGCGGAGGACACCCAGAAGTGTGTTGATTTCAATCATGTTATGTATGCACATGAATGGTAATTCATGCAGTCGCATTCGATTCTTAAGTTTGTGTGTTTACATTTAGCCTAGTCACCTGATTCACTATCATATACTTCTGTTTTTCCAAGAATCATCTATTTCCTTCCTTTGGTGTTATGTTCGGTATATTCATTGGTTCGTTTCACTTTTTCCAGAGTCATTACATCACTGAAGCTCGTTCCCCATAAAAAAAACAAGGGAAAAAAATACAGTCAGGTGCATGAGAGCATATTGTTGATTTTATGATGCGTTAATAGTGATACTGTTATGTATAGATTATGATCTCGATACAAAATTTGTGTGCCTCAACTTCTAGTTCATAGAATTGCATTGAAACTCTAATATCAAAAAACACTAGCTGACATTATACCAAAGAGAAGATAGGCAAGTGAATTTCTAATACACAGAAACATCAAATCCTTTCACCACAGTAACGATATGTTGAGATCCTCTTCTTTGTTACCGCCTAAATGTTCCAGAATATAGTGGTTCACTGAGAAACAGTTGCTTGTTAAATCAGCCCAAAAAAAAAAGGGGGAAGGGGGTGGGGGAGATGATCTTTGCATCGAGAATTATGATTGCTTCAAAATTTACAACACAAATCATATTGGAAGGAACGCGAAAGACTACACACAAAACATCAATCTTTGCTAACAAATCTACCATAGGTTCATAGTCCACATATATAACTTTAGGTTTTCATGGTTTGGAATAACATGCAAGGAGAAATAACCAAACCAATTTACTGAAGTCTACTTACGGCCATTATAACAAACTGGGCATAGGCATGTATTTTGTGGGAAGGGAAACTCAAGATAAACAATGGCGCAGGAACACAGAACAATTACGAAAGGTGACAAATGTAAACACTAGATATTGGATGGGAAAACAATTTTGAATATGCTGAACAAATCCAGGTTCTCTTCCTACCATTTGTCAACAACACTAGCATGGCATTTTATCTGGTTTGAGGATAAAGTCAAAAGAAACATTATTCAGAAAGCAAATGATATGACATGCTGGCAACTTTGTTTAGCAAAACGATTTCTCCTTTCCAGCTTCCATCAAACCGACAGCTGATTTTCACTTTGTGAAAGGTGCAACAGTGCAGTGAACAAAGAAAAAGGCCAATAACATGGAAAGCGAGAAAACAAGTTAAGGGACCAACTAGTGGTCAAGAGCCATGGCATGAATTCGAAAGCAGCATAAAAGCAAAAAAAAACTGAAACAATTAGTACCTCGGGGTGGTTTGATACTTGTTCAACCCTGCAAAAGAGGACCTTAGTGTTGTCCATAAATTTAGTCACACGAGCTTGGAAGTTCCGTGGAGGAGAACAAGTTGTGTCGTCCTTGGCCTGGAAGGTAATGTTAAATGCACTACCTCTATCCCACCTCATATTGGCTTTGATGACCTTGACAAATTGGTATGACGTGTTCTACAATTTAATGAGCTAAGTTACAACTAATAACAAGAAACATAGTCAAAAAACATGAAGGACGTTAATGAACCAAAGAGCGTGCATATACATTTTGGTCGTTGTAGTGTTTCATAGCTAAGTCTGCCATATCTTCATAGCCCTTCAGCTGTTCCACCTTAACTGGCTTGAGGATACCAGGGATAGCAATCTCAGGGGGAACGTAAGGACAATCAAAACCCTGTACATAATATGTATAGGAAACAATGAAAATTAGAGATCCTATTGAACATACACATATTGGACACGTATGTATACATACATCACTCTCGAAGACCATCTTGTCGTAAATCTCCCTCTCCTACTTGGTGAAGTTACAAACTCTAATCCATGGTACTTCAGGAGAAGGCAGTACATATGGCACGATGGAAAAACGATGCTTCTTGGTCGGCTGTTCTTCTCCTTCTCCATGCTCCTCCTCCTCCTCATCCTGCTGTTGGGAAGTGTGGGGAGGATACCAACCAAGGGCTCGTGCTCTTGCTACTCTAAAATTCAAATTCCGTTCAAGGCCCTCCAACCAACTCTAGATGAAAAGGGGACAATTAGTTTGATCAAACGTAAACCACAAAGCCCATATTCTTGATCTAACATTGCGGACTTTATTTAGGTCTACAGGGGAAATTCCAATAAATATACTATCAATCGACTTGATTCTCAAAGAATATACAATTTCAGTCCTCCACCAAACCCTAGATGAAAAAGGGGACAATTAATAATGTAAGAAATTGACCCCATATTCTTTCTTAATAATAGTAATAGATTCACAATTTGTATACCTTGGGAGGTTTGTTTGGGTAGTCGGGCAAGTTGTTGTAGGCTTCGATCATCGGATGCACATCGATAAAGGCTCCGTAGAAACCATACGGCGAGTAAGACGACGACGACGACGACGACGACAGAGGTTCGGGAGGGAGCAGGGATCTATAAGAAAGTGGATCGGTTTCTGGGGTGGTACTTGGAGGCGGTGGGTTGTTTGCGGTGGTGATCGGTGGTACATCTTCTTCGTATACCTCATTGAATAGCGGTCCGGACACAATACGACCGGTAGGCACGTAAAACGGGAGTTCCGAAGCGTACGCCGGCTTGTTTGCGGTGGTGGAGCTCGGTGGTACATCGGATGCCTTCTCGGATACCGGTCTGGACACAATAGGACCAATAGGCACGTAAAACGGGAGTTCTGAAGCGTACGCCCCCTTCACCATAGATCCTCGTGATCGAGAGTGAGAGAGTTAATTCGGAGAATTTGAAGAAGACGAATTCACTCAAATGTCCTCTGGCTCTATCAGATGGCCGTATAAAAGAGTTTTGAGAGTTCGAATTTTAGAAAAATTATTCGTGCAAATAGTTTTTAAAAAATTCGGACGATTGATTGTCAAAACAGACGATTAAGATTGTACAACTTCGTAAATAAGCTGTTTATAACTGCACGATAAATAAGTTTCTCTCATTAGATACAGTAGACATATATCCCCATGGCCCTGTTTACGTCTCACTATTTAGGCTAGGAAAATAATAACGCCAAAATTGTTTTTATTAGCTTCAAAATTTTAGTAAACAAAAGACTTGTACCATGTGTAATGTATAAGACTTTTATGTATCGATTGTGAGTTGAAAAAAAACCATTTGATAAACATATTAATCATTGAATTAAAACAAAAGATGAATTAATTTTATTTCCATTAGTTATAGTGATTATTTTTTACTTTTGCGAATGGTTACCATGTAATGTGGTTGTGGTGGAGTAGTGATTGTGGTTGCGCGATAATAAAGTGGTGATTATGACCGTGGCATGATGATTGTGAATATACTCCACTACTTTGCGAGTCTTACAAAATAAACGGTTTCAATTTTTGCAATGAACACACCACAATAGGTGGTGGGAAATTGGTATTTTCAACCTATGGTGGAAAGAGTTTAATCCTTGTACAAGTTTTGAAATTTTCATTATGTGCATAAAGAAATTTGCCATGATATGCATATCTTTAGGTTTGCGAGCCTAATATAGCCGAAAATTGTTAGGTTCATGTTCGACTTATTTATAAAACAAGCCTAAAAATAAGGCTCAGGTTTGGTTTATTTAGACGAATCAAACTCGAACGAGTCTTTATCGAGTTGAATTTTGAACATTTCACGGACAGCTCAATTCATTTACCGCCCTAGTTTTAATTGGTTTTTTTTTGGCTTTTCGGTTAATAGAAAGCATCGAGTTTAAAGGGTAGCTATGCTCGTAAGAGCTTCATCTTCTCGATCCAGAGCATGTAATGCAGTTTGTGTTTACCATTGCATGCATAATTTGTGGGATTTGCCACCCAAAACTGCCCAGCCGGGCTTACAAGGAAGCAAAAGATTCTTTAGCTAAAAGAGAGGAAACAAAGTTTGTGGGATTTGCCACCCAATTCCATGGCAGCAGATTCCTAATAATAGCCTTAGAAGTCACCGCACGAGAAAGACTGTTTGCAATCCAGGCAAATCTAATCTTCATCTCCAAGTATCCACATCCACTATCCATGTCCATATAGATAGAACTACTACCATTGTCTACTTTTGGAAATTTTGCCAATATTCCTGATCATGGAAGAAACGTTCACACTCTTAATCTCCCCTCTATGAAGTGGTAAATTGTTTTGTAAAGTTATGACGACATCGATCTCATTCATCAAGAAAAACAGACTCTATATATACCAATAAACCAATTAACTAAGCAACAATAGCCAAAGCGCTCACCAACAAAAACAGGATCTAATTGAAGAACCGGAAGCACCAACAAATCCATGACCCGCCAGTGAATAAATATCATCTGAGGCATTCTCTAAATCATATTTGTAAAACTTTTCTAAAATAAGAAGTATTAATTTTATTTAAATAGTATTCCAGAGCGGATATATTTACGTGCAAATCAAGTACATATTCGCCTAACCGCGTCAATTACAAACCCGTACGTGGCTCATTGTTGCCACCAAATAAAATGGAAAACTCACAAGTCTCACAATTCAATATTACAAACCCCAAATCCGATTTATTGAAAGACAACCACTACAACTGCAATCGCCAAAGTAAATCACTCGATAATAGTACCACGTACCTTTAACCTTGAATTTCTGAAAAGGTTTCATACAAAAACAAAACCATTTCAATGAGCTAGAATTATGATATACTAAGGTTGTATAATTAACACAGGAAATAATTGAAAGACAATTTGATTCTTTCACAAGATATGATTATTAATAATTTTAAAGAGAGAACTCAGTTTTCAGGCTCAAAACTGTTAAACCGTAATATTGAATTAAACATCTATATTGGGCGGAACACCAACAACTATTTGAGGAAGTGACTCCGCCTATTGGGAAATGATATCAAGTCTATAGGATATATGCCTTACTATATCCTTAATCACTTTGGACACCAAATCATCACCCAGATGTTTCGATATATAACAAAATGATTTCACTCTCTTTCCTTTTAAATGTGAATCCCATGCTTATCATTGAATTTTCATTTTAGCAATTATTGCTCATTATGCACTAGACGTTTCCATACAAGTCATTTATTTTCCCAAATTCAACATTTCATAGTCGTAGAACATTATAAATAAACTATGTAACCAAGTTATATTCGTAGTACTCACCTTTGTAGGGTGGATCCAAGCTAGCACACGTACGAATTCTAATAGTTTACGTCGGAACCTGTTTCGGCTCACAATAGTAGTTCCCAATTAAGAGCTATTTAAGTCATGAAAATCTAATTCCTATAAAACTATGTTTTCAGAGAAAGACACATCAGATTCTACTAAATCCAGCTCCCATTTAGACCAAAACATATCAGATTCTTTAAGCGAGAAAAATGACATATATGTTTTGGAGGGAGAAAATATTTGCGGGAAAAGAGAAAAGATGGAAGGTTACGCGGCAGTGGGAGAGAAGAGAGAGAAACCACGGGTCCGGGCGGGGCGGTTATGAGCGAGCAAAACGTGAGCCTGGGAGGTGGTGGTGGTAGGAGGTGGTGTCGTACGGGGTGGCGAGGGAAGTGAAAGGTGGTGGTTCGGGTTAGAGGTGGTGGTTCAGGCGGCCTGCGGTGGCCAAGGCTACCATGCGTGCTCTCTCTCCATTTCCATTTCTTCTTCTTTTTGTTTAAGCCGAGAAAAGAGAGACCAAGAGGGAGAGAGAGATTACCTTGGAAGAGCGAGAGTTTGCCGGAGCAGAGTGCTGCTCGCCCGGAGAAGGTTTGGTGGAAGTGGTGGTGATTCTTTATCGGTGAATGAGAGAGAGAGAGAGAGAGAGAGAGAGAGAGAGAGAGAGAGAGAGGTATGTTTGCAGGGAAAGAAGAGAATGGGATTTGCTTGGAAAACAGTTACGGAAGGAGAGCGCAGTTGATAAGTCTCAACCTTTCTTTTGTGAAAGGTCTTGGATTCGAGCTCCATTAGAGGCAAGCCCTTTGGAGTTCAGAATTATGAATAGCCTCTGAACCTGACTGATTACATCGCTTGATAAATAAAAAAAACACCGACAGTGTATAACCGGTTCCCAACCGGTTGCACTGTCTGCACCAGCTCATTTACAGAAAAACATCCAATATTTACCTTGACTTTTTAAAAAAATATATATCCCAAGATTAATCGTGGCGACGGAATTACACGAGTAATTTTGGTAAATTTATTTTGAATTTTAATTTAAATAAACAGGTTATCACAATATATCATTTTCCATTAGTGCTCCAGATTTTGTCGTAAACTTCACATTACACAATTATCAACGAAACAAAACTTATTCTTTACACTTATACAAATTGCCGGGTACGACATACGTGTTGTGGACGTCACCTTTCACCTACTTTACACTAAAGTAGAGTGTATACCCATAATTTTTACGTCTCTCTTATGTGCCTTTACCCCGTAGTCTAATATTTTCTTAAATACCACAACATTCAAAGTGAGTCCACTAAATTATTTTGATGTAATCGATTATCTCATAAAATATGTAGCGATAATGCTACGATATCCCCGCCTTTTTTGGGGACACCAATATAACAAATCATAAAATAGCATAACATGTTATGTAATTATGTGGATCATTTTTTAAAATGACATAACATTTATTATTATTATTATATTATGTCATAACACTTTTTAAAAAATAGCATAACACAACCACTCGAAGGCATAACACTTTTTAAAAATGACATAACAAATATTATGCCATTATTATAAAAATAATATAATATAACCACTCGAAAGCACTACATTAAACTTTTGGGAGGTATAGCAGTGTCCCCTTTGGCGGGGGACACCATAGTTTTTTCCAATATGTAGGCCAAAGAAAGTCTTTTTGTTTTGCCTTTTCCCACACGAGTGGTGCTGAAAGCTTAAGCTAACCAAATAACAATGACCTTATTATTATGATGATAATAATCTTGATCATTTTTATCTAATACAGCTAGTATATGGTTGAAAAGAAAATGTGGGGATCATTAGATTAAGATTTGATTTTTTTTTTTAGCTTAAGCAAAAAAAATTTATTAATCTTTATAAAGGATTACAAAGATTAAAAGGATCAAGGGCACACCGACAAAAGCCACTCGAAAGACGGCAAGACGCCAACTAAACACCAAAGTAAACCACAGAACCTTAACAGCCAACAACCCAAACGAGCCCTCACACCCTAAGTCTAAACCCCCATCTGCAACAAGCCGAAAAATCAAAGAACCAAACAAAAAGAGAAAAAAGCCAAAACTAAATTAAACCAAAAAAAATAGCCAAAACCAAAATCACAAAGCCACTAAGCAAAACCAAAATAATCAAAATACCTCAAACCCGCCCAATCTTGAGTTCAAAAAGCCATAGAGAGAGACATCCTCCTCGAAAACAACATCGTCTTCTGAAAACACCATTAGATTTGATTATTGGCAAAAAGGTTGTTAGTTTTGACTATTTAAATGTCAAAATTTAATGAGTTGCTAAGAGATTGCTAAATTTGGTTATTACAATGTGAGCACTTTTTTGAGCAAACATTGTTAATTTTAACAACCTTTTGGTTTTGATTATTATATTGCGGATTCTCTTATTATTATTATAATAATAATAATAACCATCTTTATCATTTATCTAGTAAAGCCAGTATATGGTTCGAATCGATGACATTGACAACCATAAAAGAAATAATTAGGTTAGTCTTGGAGCCAAAAAGTTTTCTAATTATATAATCCCATGTGTAGAGTTTCGATTCCCGAAAGCAACATATCACCCAACTCTGATGATAGCAATCTGGCAAATTTCCAAATAACCCCTAGGTACAGATTGCGTCATTCTATTTTCTCCCTCTATATATGGACATCAACCAGTTTGCTTTCCTTCATCCCAATAAAAATTTAGCCTCTTTGCCCGTCCTTTAATTTCCTTTGCTTCTCAGTATCCTTCCATAACTTCTTGTCCTTCATTCTGCTCAACAAATGGCTTCTATCGGTTACCTTTACGTACTTACCTTTGCACTTCTCTGCATTGCAAGCACTGAAAGGTGCGATGCGGCTCGTCATCTTTTGGCCACGCCAAGAAGTACCTCAACTTTGGATTATGATGTGGCCATATCGATCCCATCAACAGCCTTTACCTTAAGTAATACAACAGCCCTGACCTTCGGTAATACAAACCCACCTTAAAAGAAGTAAGCCATGAAACTAGGCAACATGGGGGAACTCTAGTTTATGTATTGTGGCCCTAGGAGTTCACCAATAATCCTTTGCTGGTCTGGCATGGTGTGTGGCGCTCTGCACTTGTAGTGTCTGCTAGTATATGTATTTGGAGTTTCATTTGATGTACATATATATTGCTCTACGTGGCTTGATGTAGTAGTGTGTTTATATGATGTGTACCTATTGCTCTTTTGTAATGTGTTTATCATCATGGTATTTATAAAGTGCATTTATGTCATCAATGAGTAAGGTAGTTTTCCTAATTTATAATGGGAATTGATGTTCACACCCCCCTTTTATCCAAATACAGTCCCTTGCGGTTTCCAACTAATGCCTTGCCTATTTCGGTTTCCAATCGTTTAGACACGCTGAATAGGGACTTCCTCCGGGGTTCAACAGCTGAGGTCCGCAAGCTCCATGCCATTAGTTGGAATAATGTAGTGAAACCAAAAGCTTTGGGAGAGGTCCGGGCATTCGGAGTTCCCATGAGGCGCCTAATCATGTGGCCATTGCTAAATTAAATTGTAGGTTCCATAATGAGCCTAACTCGATCTTTTTGGTGCAAAGTTCTTAAAGGCAAATATGGCAGTATTGATAAACATGCTTCCAAACCTTCTCCTTCTCTTTGGTGCAAAGTCCTTATTTGCCAGTATTGATAAACATGCTTCCAAACCTTCTCCTCTTTGGCGTAGTGTTTGTAAAGGGAACGAGCTGTTTAAAAAAGGAGAAAGGATTGGTTGTGCATAACATGGGGCTAGTACCAGCTTTTGGTTTGATAATTGGCTCGGATCTGGGCCTCTTAGGGTTATGATTGAAGGGCCTCTGCTTAATTATATCTGATTGAGCTCTAAAAGTCAGAGATATGTGAGATTTGGATAAAACCTCTTTGAGTATTCCTTGTCCTATCAAGAGTTTGGTCACGAGTCAAGCTGTCCAATGGTTTAGTAATGTTCCTGTTGTGGTTTCCCGGAACTCTTTGTCCGGTCGTTTTATGGGTGGAATTTGGTTATTTACTAAAAAACTTGTAACTTTGCTTATTACAATGTAGAGTGTTTTTTGAGCATTGTTGTTAAATTTGCTTATCCACATTATTTACTTATTACAATGGGGATGCTCTAAGTTTCTATTTTGATTTTTCCAATAGCCGAACTGAGTTGTTGGGGTGGCTATGTTGTGGACTGCTCTATAGCCTTTAAGGTAGCATCCCTGCCGTCCAAAAGTGTCTTCAACGGTCCGGATACAAATTGGGAGAGTTTTGACATCCAAACCATTGATTGATGATATGAATGGTTGGGAAAATGACCCCGAATCCAAGTTGCACCGTTGCCATCTCTTAATAACAATATTGTTCAAAAAATTTGGAGAAGGTTTTTGAGAGTAATGAGTAGAGAGAGATAGATAGAGAAAATAAATTGGAGTCTGTGTTTAAAGGTTTTGAGACCCCCAAATGAACAAGGATAGATTCGGGTCAAATTTTTTTGCATCACATTATTCATCTCGACAAGAAAATTTAAAAAAGTATAAAAACATAGACTAAGGTAAAAGAAGTCCACTACAGACAAAAATATTCAAAGCCTCTCAGGGGGAAGGCCAACCAACCGGTATCTAAAAAAAACGATCTTCTAGAGTATTTTAGTGCTAACTTATATGAATTTTTCAAATCAAAATTTTACACTTTTCTGACTCCTCGTTGAGACAATCGATATAACGCAAAAATGATAACGAAAGAAAGACTAAAAACATACTACTACCACCTAAAAGTTACTAAATAATATCCACGGTCTTCTTTGGAAAAATTAATTTCGTACAAACTCAGCCTTAGCTGTTAAATTCCTTTGTTTCAGCCAAAATGAAAATCTTCATTTTGCCTGAAACAAATGAAGATTTTCATTTTGGCTAAAACAAAGGAATTTCATGATACTCCACAAGATTTGATTCAAATTTTGGGATAACGGGATCTTGCATTGTGATAGGGGACTAGGATCCAACTATTGTGGAATGAAAATCGTGATACTCCACAAGATTTGATTCAAATTTTGGGAAACCAGGATCTTGCATCGTGATAGGGGACTAGGATCCAACTACTGTGGGATGGAAATCGTGACACTCCACAAGATTTGATTCTAATTTTGGGATACCGGGATCTTGCATTGTGATAGGAGACTAGGATCCAACTATTGTGGGAAATGTTTCCATCCAATATTAAGGTCAAGCATCTAATCTAAAATGTTTCTTTAATTTTTGCTTCTATTGTACTCATCAAGATTTTGCTCGAACGTTGACAAATCTTTCAAAATTTAACAAATAAAAAAATTATCTTAATATATTATTTGGTGGTCAATTATTATCATGTGGTATTGTAATGTCATAGTCCTTGCAAATAAAAGACCGAAACCATACAATATGGATTACTCATTAACTCCTAACTATGCGACAAAAGTGAATTATATTTCCATACCGCGTAATCATTTGTCTCTATATGATAATGGTTAGGAGTGTCAGGCCATCTGGGCCCGTTGAACTCCAGGAACGCTGAGTAATTACTCATACATGGTCTGGATGCTTAGTTGGTTTCATTCAATGTTTATAACCCAGATCTGACGGCCCCATTCAACCAATTGAATGTCGACCGTCTAAGCTTTCGGTCCGGATGAGTGTCCCAAACCATTTGGTCTTGTTTCATCAGTACTGGGCCATTTGGAAGTCTGGGAATGCCTTCCATCTTTTCGGGTAAAACCTCTGAATCCGACGGAAACAATTGAAGCTGCTTCTGTGGGTGTCCGTGATTACTTGCTTGCGTTGTTTAAGGGTCCTAAAATTAGTACCTCACGGCAGGTTAGGGAGAATAGATGGACCCCTCCCCCCTCCTCTGTCGTGAAATTCAATATTGATGGAGCTTTTAAATCCTCCGTAGCTTGGCTGCCTTTGGCGTTATCGCGAGAGATAGTGGTGGAACAGCTCAATTCTGGTGTATGGGAAAAATGATCACAACTTCGGCTATTAGCATTGAGGCTTGGGCTCTCAGAATAGCTTGCAGCGCAGCAATGGAACTGGACATTTCTGAAGCAATCTTTGAGTCGGACGGCCTGGAACTTATCAACTGCTTCAAGGACTCCAATTTTTCTGGACCATGGGAGATTAGAACTCTAGTAGATGACATCAAAGAGTGGGCTACCTCTAGGAATTGGTACTTTATTTGGTATTGTAGAGAGAACAACAAAGTTGCGCATTGGCTAGCCGCAAATTATCTTAGTAGGAATTGTATTTTCTTTTCGGGTTGTATTCCGCCCACTTTGCAATTCCTTCTCGATTCTGATGTAATGCATTGACTTTGTCTTAAATAAAATTGCTCTCTTAAAAAAAAAAAATAGAGACTAGTCCTTATTTTTAGGTTCGGTTTGATCCCAACCCTAAATATTATTCCCAAACCTACGTAGGCTTGGTTATGTTGAATAATTCCTTTTTTGCCCGTCCAACCCAGATCTCTTCTTTTCTCCTCACTTGCTTTTTCTGCAACCATACTCCATCACTCGCTCTCTCTCCTCTGCTTATATCTATCTGCTTTGTAACAAGATCTGTAATTCCACGTGAGAGATTCACCGGAAAGCCACCGCACGCTCCGATTTGTCTCACGAGCTCCGGTCATCATCAATAACGACGGCGAGCAAGCTCTCTTCACCGACACTCCCTCAACCAAATCTATCGAGGGCTCAGCCCGTCGAGGCGGAGCCGGTCGCCAGCGACGTTCTAAGTTTTTCATGGATGGGGATGGAGAGGAAGACTGGTGGTGGAGTCGCCGATTGGTTTATGCACCGATGCTGGAGGAAGTCGGTGTTGGCAGAGTGCTCCGGCGAATATATACAGTTGTGGAAATGGCGTCGGCAGAGAGGAGGTGGAAATGGTGTAAACTATTCAGGTTTTTAATAATTTTAGAAACCTCCTCAAGTTCCTCGTCTTTCCTGCCGTTAGCAGTGGCTGTGGACATGCCGTGGATCGGGAAGTTGAATTTGCAAGGAATTTGAACCAGTTTAGTTTACTAATGACTATGGTCAGTAGCATCTTTTCTTTTTTTTCTTTTTTCTTGTTGCCACGGCAACTAAAATTACCACTTCGGGAGTCGTGATGCAGTTTTAAACAAATTTTAATACTTTGTAAGAGATACTTTAACACTTGAGGTGTATTGTGGAGGTAATATTAGTGTGAAGAGACTACGAGAATTGTGTATTTTTTTTATAAAAATTGTGTATTGCTCATGACAATTGTCTATGAGAATTGTGTATTTTTTATTATTTGTATTTTCTATGAGAATTGTGTATTTTCTATGAAAAATGTGTATTTTTCATTTGAACTATCTATGAGAACCGTATATTTTATATGAAAATTGTGTGTATTTTCAATTTGATCTGTCCAAGAGAAATGTGTATTTTTTGTTTTTGTACATGTGTGTATTTTTTATCAGAACTGTATGTTATTTATGAGAACTTTTTATGAGAACTGCGTATTTTTCTATGAGAATTGTATATTGTCCATAAGAACTGTCTATTAGAACCGTGTATTTTCTATGAGAATTATATATTTTTTATGAGAACTGTATATTTTAATGTATGGTAAGATTATGTAAACTGTGTTTTTTTCAGTTCACGTAACCAATTAACATAGTACAGCTCTCATAACTGGTTCATAAACCTAGTTCTCTATGAGAACAGTCAGTTCTCATAACTAATTCTCATAGAACTGACTATAAGAGTTGGCAGTTCGCATAACTCAGTTCCCATAGCCAGTACTGAACAATTCTCATAAAACTGACTATGAGACTTTGCAGTTAAAAATTCAATTCTAAATCAATTTATTTCCTATGTGAATTATTACTTTTTTAGTTTGATTACTTTTTTAAAACACGGCGATGAAAACATTTATAATTATATTTGGTTTTGATTACCTTTTTGTTTTTGTTTATTATTTATTCGTGTGTGTATTTTCTATAAAAACTGTGTGTTGTTCATGAGAATTGTGTATTTTTCTATGATAATTATGTAATTTTTTTATGAGAACTGTCTATTAGAACTGTGTATTTTCAATGAGAACTATATATTTTTTATGAGAACATTGTATTTTAATGTATGATAAGACTATGTGAAGTGTGCATTTTTCAGTTTACATAACCAGTTCACATAGTTCAATTCTCATAACTAGTTCACAAAACTAGTTCTCTATGAGAACAGTAGCTTCTCATAGTCAATTCTCATAGAACTGACTATAAAAACTGGCAGTTCTCATATAACTGACTATGAAAATTGGCAGTTCATATTGCCAGTTCTCATTACTCAGTTCACATAATTAGTTCTCTATGAGAATTGAGCAGTTCTCATAGAACTGACTATGAGACTTGGCAGTTCTCATAGACAGTTCACATAGCCAATGATATTTTTGTCAGAAATAATATGATTCAGGAATTGATTTTAAAAATATAGCTCTCATAGCCTCAGTTCAGGAGTATTTTTGTCCAAATTAATATGTTAACTCGGACTATCTGAACTAACAGAGATATTTTTGTCATAAATATTATATTTGTTAACTCGTTATGAGAATTGACAGTTCTCATAACCAGTTCACATAGCCAATGGTATTTTTGTCCAAAATAATATGGGTCAGGAGTTGATTCTAAAAATATAAATTTTACTAAAAATGGACATGTACACAAAAAGTTAATAAAAATGGACAAAATAGTAAAAATGCATGAAAAGTTAAAAAAAAAAAAGGACTGAAATAAAGAAAAAATATTTTTGTCAGGACTAAATTAAGTCCAAACCTACTTTTTAGGATTGGCCTCTAAATCCCCCTAAAAAAAAAAATTCCAGTGGTTCACAAGACCAAATGGTTTTTAGTCAAGCGGAAATTCAAACCACTGGATTTACCCGTTGAGCCGGTAAACCTTTTAAACCGGTCCCGGAACATGGGAACGAGCCGCCCAACCGCTTCACTAGTTACACTCAAGCTGGAAAAAATTCATGTAAGATGACAAAAATGTCCCCAACAGACAGCCTTTCCCATATAGACTATCTTATAGACTATCTTTTTGGGTCACATGTGAGAAAAATATTACAAATAACTAGGTGCATCGAGACTTCTGTCATGTCCATTTGAGATCGATTTTGATTGTTTCTAATATTATAGATGTGGTTGAGCATAGCAAATGTTGTATGCGAGTTCTATTTAAGCAACAAGTTCCGTTGTGTGGAAAGCAAATCATATACAGTTCGTCTTTCCAAGCCAAAACAACCATATGACCGCATACAAAATCAGATCCAAGCAACACTAACTCATTTTGAATCCAGCCAACATGACATGAGGGGTAATATGAATCTGGCACAACCATTGTTGCATATGCCACAAATCAATTATTCTTGAACAAGCTCTCCAAGCCAAAGTTGTCAATCCCATACCAGCCAGCGTACCATTTTTACTACTGGAATGGTACGTACCGGTACCAGGCTGTATCTCGGTACCGTCCTAGATTTACCGCAATTAATATTTTATATATATTTCTACCAGGTGGCAAAACCATTTCCGTGAAACAAATGGCAGCAAAATATTGTCCAAAAAGACTCGAACAAAGTTATGAAACAGATCAGGATTCCATCGTGATCTTAATCGAAGAAAATCATATATAAGTTTCTTTTAATTAGTTTAGAGTCCACAACTTATGTCATAAAAATAAAAATAAAAAGAGAGAAGGTAATTTTGTACCGTTCGGAACACCGGAAAATGTCCGAAACAGACCAATATCGTCTGGTACTTCCGGTATTGGCCGAAACAGGCCGATATTTTAACCGGAACGGATCTTGAGTCTTTGTGTTTTGTTTAAGAACCAGTATGATTGGTAGCGGCCGGTACGGAACGAATTTCACAACTTTGCTCCAAGCTGCATTGCAGTGAAGTAGGAAATGCTCAGCTGACTCCTCTGCATTTCTACAACAGCGTGCCAATAAAATCAGCCAAAAAAAAAAAAAACTCTGCGTAATCTTAGACACCCCAGATCAACAACAAAAACACTTTAACACCCCTGAATCAATGGACAACACAGGATCAGCCTATGATTCATCCAATCGCAAACACCCACCACGTACCAATTGAACACACCCACACCCAAACTCTACAACCCAAGCACCAAAACCAACTGAAGGGAACTACTTTAAAAGATAATCCATCGTACTATGCTACACACATACACTCACTCACACATCTACCTACATATTAGTCTCATTGCAAAATTTGGGAGGATGAGAGTACAAACTTAAACTCAAATCGGCATTCCGGTAGGATAAAAAAATGAAAACCATAATATTCTCATAAGTCATGTATAAAAGTCATAATTTCTCATAAGTCATGCACACATGTCGTACTATAACATAATACTTTTAAGGGTTTGGTAATCTACCTGCACCACCCAGTCCAGACTCTGATTGTAAAGTTGCTTGTCCGTAAACAAACGAAGGATCCATTGGCATAGATTTCTGAGATGCACCCATATTAACTTCTTGAATGACGTCCTGCTAATTCCAAACGTGAAACAAGATGAGATTGGTGCAGGACATGCTTGTACCAGAACGAATGACTAAGTGCACAGGAGTATGATCTGAGTAATTACAGTGGTCATTTGAGGTCTTCCTTGCATTTGTTTTGCTCCACAGACATGTTCCCAGAGTTACCTTGGGGCTTGGGCTAACTGACTAAATCAAAGGAACAGGGAAAAAATGACCTCAAACTACATGAAAGGTAGGCAAATATATTGAGCTCATAAAGAACAAGAATGAAGTTGACAAAAATGTTCAAACACCTCACCCTTGCTGATTCGTTGCTGACTTAAGTACGGCCATCCTATTGGAATCCATCGCATGGGGGTGTTCAATTCTTTCTTCGTACACTCTTACAACAAGTACAGATGGTTGATGGCTGCCCTATCATTCCTTCAGAGTTCATACTTCATACCATTGATATGACCACCAAGGGCAGGATGGTTAGGGTCCCTTCGCTGCAACTTGACATTACGCTATTGCATGAGTTGCAACTGCTTCTGCATTTATAGTTGTTGCTGGTGCTCTCTCGCTTTCATGGGTTGAGTCTGAATTTTGTCCAACTTCTGCATTTATAGCTGTTGCTGGTGCTCTCTTGCTTTCCTGTGTTGAGTCTGAATTTTATTTTAAGAACAATTAAGGTAAATAACATCTTCATAAGTTAGCATATATATAATATAAATGAGTATTGAACCAAAAATATATAAAAGAGCCATCTCTATATAAGCTGCTACAGCTTTAGATTCTCATAATGTTTCACATTCATTCTTGCAATGAAGATGTCCCAAAAGACAGACCACCATTCAAGGGAAATCCCCTAGGTGCATCAATCGCTAAAATATTAACTTCTACGTTATTATCAGATAAATTACTGTCCTACTATCAACACGAGATCTACAGTGTTTCATGAATCAAAATTGTAGAAATTACTTACAGAAGAAACAATTAATTCTGCCAACAAACAAAAAAGATACACTTACCTATAATTATGTTTGCTAATATGGTCGGAGAGCCGATTCTGCTTCTCCACGAGACGCACATGACTTCCATCACTTCCTAATCTCTCTATAGCCAAGAAAAATATACATACAAAGAATATATGCAGAATAAAAGAGATTCTGGAAGGAAGAGAGTTTTTTTTTTGGTGGATTTGTTTTTTCGCAAAGGCATTGGAGGAGTGGAGAGTGAGAAGTACCAACCAATAGCATAACGATGGGGTACAGACGAGCACGCGGGGCCTACTCCGGATCCCGCACGGATGATTGGAACCGTTCAATAGTTAAAAAAAATAAATTAGTGGGTCCATGAAAAATCAGCTCAATCCGATATGTATAGGTTCTCGATCCAATCTTTCATTTTTTTTTTATTCAAACTTGGAATCCTGAAATCTAAATGAAAAAATTAAAGATTGGATCGAGCACCTGGACATATCAAATTGATTGCTAATTGTTCATGGGCCCACTTGGGTTTAATTTTTTAAATCATTGTACGGCTCGGATTATCCATGCGGGACATAGAGTGGGTCCCGGGTGCCCAGCGATACCCTATCAGTATGAGAGTGGTTGGTCCTCTTAACTTTATCGCTACAAAAGTCTCATGAATGTACTATAGAAATTATGCATCTCTCTGTATAAATTAAGATGCTCTCGTAAATGTATTATAGAACATTAGGTACAGTCAAAGGTAAAAGTCTCGTGAATGTCATGTACTATGTAGAAGATGAGGTATGTATATAAAAGTCTCGTGGCAAAACCTGAATGGTTGGAGTTCCTTTTTCTTTTCTTTTTTCTTTCTTTGTTTGTTTGGTACTGTTGTTAGGCTTATGTTTTTTGGAGTAAAACTACTTCATTTCAATAATGGAGGCGTAAAACTATGTTGTTTCAATAGTGGAAGAGTAACACTGATTAAATATCAAAAACCACATTGTCAAGATATATTTCCCTATCTTTTTTTCTCTTTAGTTCAAAAAATAAAAATAAAAATAAAAAGAAGAAGATATATTTCTCTTGATTGAATATTGAACGAACGCTCTACATCTTTTCTTTATAAAAAATAAGTGAGTTTGTGTCAATCACAAACTTGAACAATAGCACAATACTCTATTAAAGAGACTAGAGGGTCTTGTTCTAGTGAATACCAAGCCTTTCGGGATCCATTTTGATGATCAAGACCCTTGGTAATTTAGACCTCGTAGAGGTTTTTTTTTTTTTTTCCACATTATACAGAGGTTAAAAGGGGTAGTCTTCTCGTGAATGTTAAAAGGGTGGAGGACGAAGAATCTTGTGAATGTGAAAAGTGTTCACAGCTTGCAGTCCTCCTTAGCCCTTGCATACAAATGCGGTGTTTGGGGGAAATAAGAATCCTTTGTCCAGATTTTACACACAAAGTGACAACAAAACACAATAATGAAGAATTTGATAATCCAAAGGCTGATTCAAATATAGCTAAAGATGTGTCAAACTTTTACTAATGAAGAATTTGATTCAAATATAGCTAAAGTTCGACAACACAATACAATAATGAAGAATTTGATGATCCAAGGACTGATTGGAGAATAGTTGGAGATTTGTCCAACTTTTACACACGGAGTGACAACACAACACGTACAATAATGAAGAATTTGATGATCAAGGGTGGAGGACGAAGAATCTCGTGAATGTGAAAGTGTTCACAGCTTGCAGTCCTCCTTGGTCCTTGCATAAAATGGGGTGTTTGGGAGCTAAAGATCTGTCCAACTTTTACCAACAGAGTGATAACACAACATAATAATGAAAAATTTGATGATACAAGGGCTGATTGAAGAATAGCCAGAGATCTGTCCAACTTTTATTCACAGAATGACAACACAACACAATCATGAAGAATTTGATAATCTGTCCAACCACATGATAACAGTATTAACAGCATCATCCACCGACAACGTTTCTTCGATCTCTCATCTGTGCCATACTTGGTATGATAAAGATAAAAATGACCGACTTGAAGCGAAGATTTTGCAGCAAAACCTTTTAGCCATAGAATTTTCTCCACTTTTTGTTTTTGTTTTTTTGAATAAGGACAATAGCCTTTAATAGAGTATTGTGCTATTGAACTGGTAGATAAGCAATCAACCAATTAAAAGAGAAACACACACAACTAAAACCCCAAATAACCATGGAACCAAAATCAGTTCCATGTCACAGACCGTTGGAGAAGAATCCAAAACAGAATACAACATTTCTCCACAAGTGAAGTAAGATAGAATTCCAATGAAGCACAAGACAAGCATAATGAGGACAAGCATAAAGATCGTGTAGCATTTTGGTTCTTGTATCCCATCACCCCTTGAAAAAAACACATTTATTTGGACAAAAAAAAACATTGAAAGAGAGAGAAACTTGGGGTTAAAAAACGAAGTACTATAAAGAGGTTAAAAGGGGCAAGTCTTCTCGTGAATATAATTTTTATTTTTTTTGTCATAGTTTATACATCAACGGGTATAGGGGAGTTAACAAGTTAATAGGGGGTTCAGAAACTGTCTATAACCCTGAGCCCCACCCTCGCCTCTCACGGGACTCGAACTCCTGCCTCCACTGAGGGAGGAGGGTGAAAAGACCAACTTGAAAAACTTGGAGGACGAAGAATCTTGTGAAAAGTGTTCACAACTTGCAGTCCTCCTTAGTCCTTGCATATAAAATTACAAATGGGGATGTTTGGGGGAATGGGAATCCTCGGTCTAGATGGAGGACGAAGAATCTCATGAATGTAAAAAGTGTTCACAGTTTGCAGTCTTCCTTAGTCCTTGCATACAAATGGAGGTGTTTGGGGGGAATGGGAATCCTCGGTCCAGATTTTGCCTACAGAGTGACAACAAAACACAATAATGAAGAATTTGATGATCCTAGGGCTGATTGGAGAATAGCTAGAATCTATCCAACTTTTACCAACAGAGTGACAACACAACGCAATAATAAAGAATTTAATGATCCAAGGGCTGATTGGAGAATATGTAGAGAACTGTCCAACTTTTACCTATAGAGTGACAACACAACACACTAATGAATAATTTGATGATCCAATCGCTGATTGGAGAATAGCTAAAAATTTGTCCAATTTTTACCCACAGAGTGACAACACAACATAATAATGAAGAATTTGATAGCTGATTGAAGAATAGCCCAGCTGCCCCATCCCCCTCAAACATTACTTTAACAATTTGGTTTAACCACGTACTATTGTTTACCAAAAAAAAACCCACGTACTATTTTGTTTCTTCTACTATTTCTCTTGAACAAACTAGGGACGAAAGAGAAACCGATGGATCAAAAGAAAAATTGACCGATCAGTTTGATTGAATAAGGGTGGATTTGGTCGGCTTCGGTTTGGGCCGAATCGAACGAACTAATTTTCAGTTTGGTCTCGGCTACCTGAAAATTTCTCCGAACCGAACCGATATACCCAAAACCATACCGATTTGGGCCAATTAATCAAAGTCATCCATCTTAAACCCAAAAAGAATAACAAATCCCAGCCATCCATCTCAATCTCAACTGTCCATTTCAATATGAACGCCAGACTGAAAAACCCGAAAAAAAAAAATCGACTGGACCGAACCACCTTGAACCGATTTCAGTCATTGTTTTTATTGGTCAGAGTTGGTTCCTGGCTACATCATCCCAAACCAATCGGTTCAATTTTGAACACCCCAAAAATCAAACCGACCGATTTTCACCCCTAGAGTAAAAACTAGACTTCTATAAAATGAACAATCTACTCTTTTCTTTGAAAAAAATAATCTGTGTCAATCACATACTTGAGCAATAGCAAATACTCTATTAAAGGGACAAGAGGGGAGTCCGGGTGAATACCGGGTCTTCCCGAATCAGTTTTAGACCTCATTGAAAACATTAGGCACGTCAAAATCCATGTTAATCGGATATCATTTAATAAATTTTCATTTCAGAACACATTTCTCTCACCCAAAATGAATTTTTATCCAGCGTTGCAATATTTTATAAACCCATTTTTCTTGAGATAAATTTATTTTGAAACTACATTATAGCGACATCTTATTATCATGAATTTTGGCGTGCCTAATATTCTCAACGAGGTTTAAATTATAAACAGTCCCGTTTACAAAAAAAAAAAAATTATAAACGATCCCGATCATCAAAACGAACCCAAAATGACCCGCAAAGTATTGTCCGGTCCCTTTAAAGGATCTCATTCCGTGCAATAACACACAATTACTTTTTGCAAAACTCTGCCACTAGGGTACCCTAGGTAACGTAAAATTTGACCAAAGCAAGGTGACCACAATATGTATCTTGCATAAATCATCAGTTGTAAAGTCACACCAGCAGAACTCGCGGCTAATAAATAAACTCAAATATCCAAAGACCCAAAATAATAAAATATATATACTACTGTAACATCTACAAAGTTCCAAGGCAAAAGGCAAAACAAAAACAAAAGTCATTTCATTTATAAAGCAGTAAAACACAATAGATAATTAGGCAAGGAACAACCACATAGTAATGGTATCAACAGCATCATCCACCGACAACGTTTCTTCTTTAAAATCATTGTAGGATTCGGAGTAGGCCCCGCGTGTCCATCGGCACCCTATCGGTATGGGGATGGTCGGTCCCTTTAGTTTTATTGCTGCAAAAGTCTTGTGAATGTACTATAGAAGATATATCTCTTTGCATAAAAATACTCTCTTGAATGTACCATAGATGAGATACTCTAGAAGGTTTTCTCCTATCAAAGGAATTTCAATAATTTTGGCCAAAAAAAAAAAAACTAATTAGAAGATAATAAACAATGAAACAGAGGGTCCTCTCCTCCCTATACTGTAAAAGATAAACGTCTCGGACTCTCGTGAATGTACTATATATTTTGCACTATATAATCTATAAGGTACTATATAAAAGTCTCGGACTATGTACTATATATTTTATAAGGTACTATATAAAAGTCTTGGACTTGCATGAATGTACTATATATTCTATCAACAATGATACAGGCATTGCACGATGTGTGCGGCCTACTCTAGAACTAGCAAAGATGATTCAAGTCGCTTAATAATATTTTTTTTAAAAACCCGAGCGGCTTTCGTGAAAAATCAGCTCTATCCGATATGTGTAGGCGCTCAATCCAATTTTCCTATTTTTGAAAAATCCAAAAAAAAAAATAAACTCAAAAAACCCAAACAGAATCAAACATCCAAGCACCCCAAATATATATAACATCTACAAAGTTTCAAGGCAAAAGGCAAAAACAATGTCAAGATATCCCTTCCTTACAGAATACACGAGCCAAAGCAGTGTTCCGATCAAGGGCAATTTATGCAGTAGTCTTGATAATGAGGCCATTAAAATGGTATACATAGAAATGTCATTTCATTTATAAAGCTATCGGTATGGGGTTGGTCGGTCTCCTTAGCATTATCGCTACAAAAGTCTCGTGAATATACTATAGAAATTATGCACCTCTCTGTATAAAAATACTCTCGTAAATGTACTATAAAATATGAGGTACTATAAAAGGTAAAAATTTCGTGAATGTCATGTACTATGTAAAAGATGAGGGCAGTTTATGCCTTTCTTGCCAAAGCAGTGTTCCGATCGAGTGCAGTTTTAGCAGTAGTCTTGATAATGGGCATTAAAATGGTATACATAGGAATGTCATTTCATTTCATTTATAAAGCTGTAAAACACAATAGATAATTATGCAAGGAACAACCGCATAGTAACGTTATCAACAGCACCATCCACTGACAACGTTTCTTTTTTTAAATTATTCAATGACTCGGATTATCCATGCAGAATCCGGAGTAGGCCCCACGTGCCCATCAGTATCCTATCGTTATCAACAGCATCATCACCGACAACGTTTCTTCCATCTCCCATACGCGTCATTCTCCATTTTACCTCCTGAGAATGGGAGCTGGTAATCCGAACCCAAAGACATTCATGAAAAAATAACACCCGAGGGGCAGGCAAGTCGCAACGATTTACCATGAAAAACACAAGACAACAATGACCAGAGTGGGCTCCACATGCCCATCGGTACCTTATCTGTAGACTGTATGGGGGTGATCGGTCCCCTTAACTTTATCGCTACAAAAATCTCGTGAATATACTATAGAAATTATGCATCTCTCTATATAAAAATACTATCATGAATGTACTATAGAATATGAGGTACAGTAAAGTTTCTTTTTATTATTATTATTATTATTATTATTATTATGAATTTACGAAGTTTGGTGCTACAGTTAAGCTTTATGTTTGTGCGGAGGAGTAAAACTTGACTAGATATCAAAAACCACAATGTCAAGACATATTTCTCCTTTTTCTCTTCAGTTCCAAAAAAAGAAGATATATTTCTCTTGATTGATTGAACGAACGCCGTACATTTATTTTTTTAAAACTAGACTTTTGAGGAAACACAAACTTATATTCATAACTCAACAGTAAAAACTAGACTTCAATAAAATGAATAATCTACTCCTTTCTTTGGAAAAAAAATACTGTAAGCGAGTCTGTGTCAATCACAAACTTGAGCAATAGCACAATACTCTACTAAAGGGACTGGAGGGTCTTGTCCGGGTGAATACCGGGCCTTCCCGGATCCATTTTGATGGTCAAGACCATTGGTATTTTAGACCTCATTGAGAGCACAAGGCACATCAAAATTTATGTTAATTGGATATCATTTAATACATTTTCAAAATACATTTATCTCACCCCAAAATAGATTTTTATCCAGTTTTGCAATATTTTCTAAACCTATTTTTTTGAGATAAATGTGTTTTGAAACTATATTATAAACAGTATCTTATTAACATGAATGCCTAATGTTCTCAACAAGGTTCACAATATCCTGCATAAATCATCAGAACTTTAAGTTGTAAAGTCAAACCAGCAGAAGGCATCACGGCCAAATAAACTCAAAAAACCCAAACAGAATCAAATATCCAAACACCCAAAATATATATAACATCTACAAAGTTTCAAGGCAAAAGGCAAAAACAGAGTCAAGATATCTCTTCCTTACAGAATATAAGCCAAAACAGTTTTCCGATCGAGGGCAATTTATGCAGTAGTCTTGATAATGGCCATTAAAATGGTATACACATAGGAATGTCATTTCATTTATAAAGCAGTAAACACAATAGATAATGAGGCACAGAACAACCGCATAGTAACGGTATCAACAGCATCATCCACCAAAGACGTTTCTTCCATCTCCCATCTGCGCCATACTCCATTTTACCTCCTGAGAATGAGAGGTAATCCGACCCCAAAGACATTCATGAAAAAATAATAGCTGAGGGGCAGGCACGGGGAAGTAGAATCAAAATTCCCCGCAAGGAAATAACCAAGTCACAACGATTTACCATGAAAAATAGAAGACAGCAATGATCCCTCCAAAATCATACATACATCCCAAGAATGTCTCGCTACTAGCCTTCCCCATGAGAGCCCTTTTTTTTAACTTCTTATAGGTAGTACTCTTATTTTTTTTAAAAAGTTTTCCCGATTTTATTTCCGGTTCGTAATTTTGTTTGTCTATTTGCCCCATGAGTGACACCAGAACTAGACGAAGACCCCTAATCTCCAGAAGCATTATTCAAAATATTCACTGTCGTTGAGCGCTTCCTTCCCTCCTTCCATCCCTCCGAAGAATTTTCAAAAGCTCAATACTCATTTACTTCTTGCTGAATAAGACGGCTCGCCAGCTTGAAAAGCAGCTTGGCCTATCCCCTCACCACTGGATCGTTGAGACTGGTTATTCAATTCCCCGGATGATGATCTACTTAGAAATCCCTCCTCCTGACCTTGTTTGTTCATGTTCTCATCTAGCGACATACTCTGGATGTTCGCTGCAAGTATATCATGACTTGACCTTCCTAGTGATTGAGGACTCGAGACATTCGGAAACTGAGCAGAAGGCATGATCCATCTCCACCAATCATCACGCTTTCGTACTCTCTCATCCTGCAAAACAAGGAACCCATGCGAGGTGAATAAGAAGTTTGTCACCCTAAGGCCTAGTTCAGTTCCTGGGAAAGGAAAGAAAAATATGGAAGTATACTTCGCTTCCTTTTCTTCTTGTTTGCCACTCCTATCTTTAACTTTTCCAACTATGAAGTTCTCCTTTAATACTTGTCCCGTAAGAAGTACAAGATTTTGCAAGAATCTTACTTTTAAACATAGTTCCCTACACAATTAAACTACTTATTAATTATCTCACAAATCCTTCTATCAAATGAACACGTGCAGGGAAACATCATCTCTTTTCCTTTCAACTTCACTGTATTTTCTCGGAAATAATTTCCTGCACCAAATTCATCTAAAAAAACGAGGCCCCAAACAGCAAAAAATAAGAAATCAACAATAAACTTGCTATCACAATTGGCTGACTGAGGGCGCTCAGAAAGGGAAGCAGAATGCTGCAAATATCCCAAATTAGTAACTTTGATAAAGCAAGCTGAATGGCTTGTTTAACAGGTGCAAGAATAAGAGTATACTGGGTGGGAAACTCTGATGCTATATTTACCCACTACCAAGCAGAGGTGAGTCATCCAGAGGCCCCAAGCGACTAAGGTGGCTTAGGAAACAAAGTAGCACCAAAACTAAGAATAAAACTGAAACTGAAGCTTTCGTAAAGAGAATCCTGTGTATATTTGAAAATACCTTCACTTCCACAATATTTGAATAGCGCAAAGCATCCAATATAAGCGGGATACTGTCTGTCAGAAGCTTAACCTGCAATAGGAGCCCAGGAGGGCAGCATTAAAAGGTATAGAAGAAATTTTCTCTTGAGCCAAGCTTTTAGGTAAAATAACTGTAGTATCACCAAAAGCGGAGGAATAAACTTCTTCTGAATCAAATCTGAAAAGGGAATTTGCTCTAGAAGCCAAACATGCTCTAGGTTTGCATATTTGTATTATCACCAAATTTCATTTTGGAAAAAGAACATGTAAATAAGCTGTCGGTGAAAGACTAAAAGATACGCAGGCTATCAAAAATCAGCAAACAAGAAAAAGAGGAAAGAGGGGTTAAAAGCCACTTTCAAAATGCTTAAAGTGCAAGTTCCTCTTAAGTGTTCCAATTTTCTTACCAGGAGAAATTGAGTTATGCCACTTATTTGCAATTCACTTGCCAATAGAGCACCAAATGGCATGACACTTCAACTTTCATAAATACATAATACATATATCGATACATGTGGAAACCCAGCACTCAAGATAGCTATCTGAACAATCTCATTGAAAGGTATCCTAAGATGCAGTCGGAGAGCACTACAATGTTTTATTGAAAAATGAAAAACGTACAGGGATTGGGATTGGGATGATTAAAGTACAAGGGAAGATCCATCTTACTTTCTTAACAAACAAGTGCCAAGAAAGTACAGCAGACATCGGTGGCAGAGAGAATGAAAAGGCGGTCAAGGACAGGATGCATCATACAAATACAATGAAGAATGCATTCAACTTCCGTTCTAACAAAAAGTGGCAATGAAAATGACAGAGGCTTTTATCTATAAGCACTGGAAATTGGAATTAATTTGTTCACTGGCTGTAACCAGAACTGTAAGGTAATGCTCTGACATACAAACTTAGGCCCTCACCTCAATCAATTTCAACTGAATCAACTCCCTCACCTCAATCAATTTCAACTGAATCAACTAAAAACTGTATTCAACTACTTAAAAATTCTGGACAGAAGGAAAGAAGGCAGGGCCTAAGAAAAATTAAATACTAACAAGAAAACTCATTTTCCCAAACTTCTTTCACAAGGCTATGAAGCCCCCTTCCTTCAGCTGGATCATATTCTGCGTAATCGTTTACTAAATCGATTAATCTGGACTTGCAACTACGATGACTTATACTTCTCTGGCTACTTGTGCTGTGAATCACCTACACCAGGGCCAGTCCTGAAAGGCATTTGAATTCCCAGACAACTCACATTCATTTCAGAAATAAGAATGCCACCCTAATCTAACTATCCTGGCCTATTTGTTGGTGAAAGGGTTCCGGCTGGTGAAGTGTCCTGCCCTTTGGCCTTGATTCCAGTCTCAATGTCTCCCATGACAGCAAGTACTTCAACTTTAAACTGGAAGAGAAGGGCGGCTAGCAAACTGAAATGTTGCTTTTACCCCACTCTCATTACATACATGCACACTTAGTAGGAAGAGTATCTTGCTTCTTTCATACTTGAGATGAGTCATGAGTGAGTGGATTAGTTGGTGTAAAGAATAACGGATCATTACAACCTGAGGCAATACCTAGCTAATATTGTGCCAGTGGAAAATTATTTCCACCATACATTCGAAACTCATTTTACAACTACCGACCAATGACCTTGGTGCACTACAAACTATATTGCATTAACCCATGTTAACTTGTAAATTGCAAAGTACCCAACAAGTACCCATGTTGGGGACTCAACAATTACTCCCTTTGTTCCTTTTTTACGGTCCAGTCCAGTAATCCACTTTCGGTTGTCCCCTAATAATAGTCCATTTTGAAAGTTTGTGGGCAAAAGTTGATACATTTGCCATGTCGCCATGAGTAGATTCCAAAGAAATCCATAAAAAGTGTAATAATGATGTCTCCATAAAGGGAAATAATAAAAAGTTACAAAGTTTGACACAAAGAAAGGGACGGAGGGAGTATTAGTTAAGAATATGTGATTGTGTCCGATAAGTCTAGTTGGAAT
Organism: Rhododendron ovatum; assembly: GCA_019656835.1. Classification (NCBI taxonomy): domain Eukaryota; kingdom Viridiplantae; phylum Streptophyta; class Magnoliopsida; order Ericales; family Ericaceae; genus Rhododendron; species Rhododendron ovatum. The sequence continues at coordinate 1,501,537 of CM033800.1, forward strand.
GCATCCCAACCAAAAAAAAAAAAAAAATTAAGTAGTGAACTGGAGTTCATCATAAAACTAATTTTTATGGCTCATTACTATGTCAGCATTCGTGCTCTCCTACACTATCCTCACAATCATGCATCATTAAGTTCCACTCTTCATCCATTGCTTTATTAGATCAATTGATACATCAAATGCTGAAAATTTTGTCATTTTGAAGTTTCAGTCAACCCACAATAATTCCCAGCATCAGTTTGAATGAAAATATACTTTTGCAAAATTCAGTGCATCATTTGCTATGTAAGGAGTATCTGAGACAGAGAAACAAGCCATTTTCATTATATTCAACCAGGAGAAATTTCTTTCTTCATGGATCACAGTCATGAAACCTCTCTATAAAAGGAAGCAACATCCGTTTCCCTCCCACCCCGCATCCTGGCCATTTAGGGGCAGTGTTGGATTACTTGAGGAGAGAATTATGTGGACATCCTTCTTCATAGGGAGCTACAGGATTAGGAAATGGCAGAGATGTTGGCCCTTCCAGAGAGGTTGTATGGGGTGCCTACTCTTGGTTTAGGTCAGGAGAATTGGAGAAGGAACCTTAATCCTTGGCTGCTTTCCAAAAGAAATCTCTCTATCGGGATTTGGGAGGTGGAAATAACCATGACGGTTCACCATCATGATTCAAAGGATCCAATACTAATTGCATCAACTGTAGACACAGATAAACTGAACCATTCTCAGTATACAGTACAGATTCTCTCATCCTTAGTTGCATGATGTGGGAGCGGGTGCGGGAGAGGAAGCAGAGGCGGGAGCAGGGGAGTACATAAGCTCCCAAGGTTGGGAGCGTGTACATATACTATGAAAATAATGTAGCATAGAGTATTCACTTTAAAAGTACAATCATTTTAGGAAGTAAAAATATGGGCCAATTGGCAAGTGTTACAATATATAGTTTTCTTTTCAAGATATATCATGACTTGGGCTAGGTATATGAGTTCATCAAATACCAATTCATAAAGCCAAGTGATAAATCCCCGTTTTTCTATACAAAGATCATACAAAAGCTCCCATCTTCGTAAGGACCGAGCTCCCTGTCAAGCTCCTAAGGTGGGAGCAGCACCACTTTAGGAGCTCCCTCATATCATAAAAAAACATGCAGACCAGGATGCATTGTACATGGATCAAGCTCAAAGTTCATAAAAAGTGTTCATTTTGATCACTTACCTGCAACAGCGGTGTTCTCTTTCTCAAACATGCCAAATGGTAATGTCATAAAAACTTAACACTGAAACTGAGAGGGTACCAACTAACAAACTTCCTATAACTTCACTAAACTCCATTTACGTGGAAAGCGTGACTTCAACCATAGCATCTCAGACAAGACAACCATATGACTACGAGTGACCAGCTCAGCAGATTCGGATAACTATTGTTTACAACATGATTAGCAAGCAAGACATTAAGGATCCTATAGGCTGAGTTTCTAAATCACCATTTAACAGCTTCCCAAAAGATGTCCCAAGCTTCTAAACAAAACAGCAACCTACTGGTAATTTCATTAAGTTCTTAACAATCGCTTGAATTACTGAAGCCGGAAAGGACAGCAGGTGCTATGAGACTAAGAGTTTATCCAGTCTCCAAGAGTATTAGTTACTCAAATTTTCTAGTCTCTCTAGAGCATTCCTATAAAGAATAAAGACGTATGTTCAATACTCCTTGGATAGTGCAATAAAACAGAATGGTCTGTCATCCAGAAGCGTATGGACTAATAACAACTTGAGCCAAATAAAACTTCATCAAAACTGAAACTGATGAACCAACTTTTATTTCATCAAGCAATAATTCCAGGAGCAAATTGAACACTACCTGGTAAACCACAGTTTCCTTGCACACTTTAAAGGGTTGTATGGTTACCATGCAACATTATCAATTTATATGAATGACTATTTTTGAGGAACTTCTATATGGTTTTGTGATTGGACTGGGAAGCAATTGCAAACAAGTTTTTACTACGAAGGTTGGGTAACAAACACACACTAACTAGACAAAGTAAGAGTAACAACGAACAAATCCTATTGGGTAACCCACATTAACCCAGGTCAGATGGCATGATTCCATATATATTTGAATGGTGACCAAGCATAACAAATATTGACCTAAAACAAAAGATTCAATATTGAACTACAAAAAAATGAACGCAGCAACAAAATAAATTAAGCATAAAACAAGTCTGCTCAGTCTCACATTTCAAGTTCCTAATTCAGTTAGACAATAATCGAAGGGTAGATCCAGTCCTCACATAATTCCAAGTGAATGTAAAAAGCACATCAACATGCAAAATTCCAGATGTACAGGTCAATCCCATATATTAGTCAGCAAAGGGAACCGGTAATCCCATACCAACTTTACAGAGCATCTTACAATATTAAGTTCCTCATACAAACTGCATCAAGCATTACATCTAAAACATAGCAGAGCGATAAGATCGCTAGAAACAGATTAGTAAGATCAAGACCTTTTAGTCTCCCATCACTAGAAACATAGCAGAATGATAAGTAGGCAGCCAATGTTCAGGAGACAAGAAAAAGCATAACATGAAACATTTTAGTCTCCCATCAGTTGAAGCAACACATATATAGCTTGATTTACAAAGTACAGAACCAGAATGATTCTCGAGACAGAATGCAATACCCAAAGAAGTAAAACATTTCAAAAGTCGTGATAGCACCAAGGGCAATCCAACAGAGAGGATACTAGAAGAAAAGGCAAACAATGCCTTCAAGATGTTATTTAAGGTTCACTGGAACTTCTGCAAAAACTTACTGTAACGTTTTAACTCATTCGTTCTTCTTCCATCTATTTCCCTAGAGGCTAGGTATGAGTTTAAATACAGAATATGCACTCTGTCATCTTACATTTATTTAATTCACAATAATTAAGATCAAGAAAGATGTGGGGGAAAAGGCAATCATAGTGAAGGTCATAAATAAAAACACAATATCCTAATAGGAAGCCATAGATACAGAATAAGATTTCATTGTCTAATTGGTATCTTTATCTTACTATAAGCCATAGATATTATACTCTATTCTGACATTGCATCAGTAAATCAGTCAATTTGGCACATAGTTGCACGGACAAAGATACCAAATGCATCGCGAATGAAACTGACAGCAGAAAACCATACTGTTCTAGGTTGTAAAGTGATGAAAAAGAAACTTCTTTTCTTGAGTTACTCTATAAGAGATTACATATGATAAATGTCAAAGGTCTTATCACATAAGAAAAAACAAGAAGAAAGCCATAAGTTGCCCAAAAAACTCACTTTGGCGAAGCCTGCTATTAAATTAATGGGAACCCAGCCCTGTTCATCCATGTTCCGCCGCAAGTACGTATCTCTAATTAAATTTTCATTACTGCAATAAGTGAATAAGAGTGCACCGACCATTAAGTTCCCCAAAGACAAGAAAATGGAAGCAACTATTTCTTATTCCAATCATAAGCAGCACACACAACAATAAGGTACCTGAAATAGTAATCTATCTGACTCATTATCTTCAGACGCAACTGATCCGGTAAAAACAACATGGGATGAGGCATTTGTGCAACAACAGGCATACCCCTAAAGGAGTCTGGATGAAAATAAATCATCGAAGAAGGCATTTCTGCAAACAGATGCCATCAAACATTGAACTTATGATACATCAAAAATATCGTATGAAACGTGAAAGAAAAATATCTTACCAGGGTAAATAATAGGGTTGCCAAACGGTTGCACGGGCACCGGAGGAGGAGGGGGAATAAAGGGGGTAGAATTGTGCGGTGAAGGACGAATGAAGCCCCTAGGAACAACTCTTTGCGGATGCATGTGAGCATCTCTGCCACTAAAACTACGAGGAGAATTCCACTCATGATTTCCACCATCCTGGTCCCTCCGGCCCCTGTAGTTTTGTTGATAAGAACCATCACCACGAGGATAGGGCCCACCGCCATTGCCCCTCCTAAATGAATTGCGTTGCTGTGGGTGGTCATTACCACCATGGGATTGTGACCCAAATCCTCCCCTTTGTCCACTTTCCTTGTTTGTATGGTCTCTCGGAGATGACTCCGGAACAGCTAACCCCAATCTTCCAGTATTAGTAGAAGGCATTTCAACTATTGGACCCGATGGTGGCGGCGGTTGAGGGAAGCCACCGTTAGCATTTGGATTTCCACTTGAACTCCCACCAACTTTCTTCATGGACTTCTGCCGTGTGGGTGGCATTACATGGTTCGGCGTTACAGTAGGGTTTGCATTATTTGTGATGACCAATTTCTGTGTGGAAGAAGATGCAATTCCAGCCCCCTACAGTACATAACGACGTATACATGAAAAAAAAATCCAGATAGAGATATGGAACGAATAGAAGCCAATTATTCAACCCAAAGATACAAATACAGCAAGCTAAGCCAAAACAGTGTCTCATCTTCAAGAGGTAACAAGAAGAAGAAGCTCCTATAAAGAATTGAAATCCTTAACCTTGCTGGAGAAAAACCAGTAGCAAACCTCCCAAAACAGTGTCTCATCTTCAAGAGGTAACAAGAAGAAGAACCTCCTATAAAGAATTGAAATCCTTAAGCCTGCTAGAGGACAACCAGTAGAAACCTCTCAAACAAGCATAGGAAATTTGGTTAGAAGATAGTGTTCTCACAGGTTAGGAGTACTTGTACTTAAATAGCACTCAGTCTGTCACAATCTCTAGGCTTACTTCATCCTGTTTCTCAGTTTTCTTCGGTGGTTTTCTCTTCAATCATCTTACCCTTGAAGATGCATGTAACACCATTCTACATCTTCTGTAGGATTTGGTTAAATTTAGGGCTGCAAACGAGCCGAGCCGAGCCGAGCTATGAGGTATTTGAGCTCGGATCGTTTAAAACTAGTCTAGCTTGAGCTCAAGTCGACCCCAAATAATCGGCTCGAGCTCGGCTCGTTTAGTATGGAGTTGTCTGACCTTGATTCGTTTACTAAACTGAGTCTCTATAAACGAGCCGAGATTTTACAAACGACCTACAACCTGAGTTAATTCAAGCTCAGCTCATTTACTAAACAAGCTTAAAACTTGAGCTGCTTGAGAACAACTCGGTTCCTTTGCAGCCCTTTCCCACGTTCGAAGTGTGATCTTTTTTGCTTCTCCTCGTTTGGAAAACTCGATAGCCTTTAAATTGAAAAAGGAAAGGGAAATTCATGCTCTAAACAAGAAAGCTCGTCAGTGGAAATTGTAAACAATCTCGATTCTGAGGAAGAAGGATCTGTTCCCATGTAGTCAGGGTCGACCACAATTTTTCAAGTAAGAGATAGAATCTCACTAATTGGAAGGAAAGGGAGGGCTTCAATCCATTGTGATTTGGTTCCTAGGGTATGACTAGACTAGCTCCAGCTCGGCTTGCTCAGTATGGAGGTGTTCGAGCTTGATTCATTTACTTAACAAGCCTCTATAAACGAGCCGAGCTTTTACAAACAACCTGAGTTTAATTCGAGCCCGGCTCATTTACTAAACAAGCGTAAAACTCGAGCTACACTGGTTTACTAACGAGCCAAGCCTTGAGCTGCTCGAGAACAGCTCGGTTCGTTTGCAGCCCTAGGTTAATGTACGACTAATTACCGCAACACATACTCAAGAAAAAAACCGATACACCAGTGAAGAAATAGATCATTCATCAGAGACGAACAGCATGAGAACAACCTGCGAAGCAGAGACCGAAGCCGGATCGGAGAGAGGTGGTTTCAACGAATCAGACGAAGCTGATTTAAGAGAAGCCCTAGTAGACTCAGAGAGAGCCGGCCACGAAACTGCCCCCATCACTGCTCCACCAACAGTCTCCACGGCACCGTTTGAAGGCTTGTTCCAGACCTGCTTCTTGCCCGCATTACTGTCGGAGTAATCCGCCTGAGCAGTCTCGCCCGCGTAATGATCTGGCGACGATGAATTGCTGATTGGTCCCCGATCAGGAGAAGAATTACCGATTGGCCCCCGACCGGCAGACGGCGAGGAAGGGGCGTCGAGCGGTTCGGACTCGGCGCCACGAACGAGCTGCGACCACGGCGGAGCAGCAGCGCCACGCGGTGGCACAGTGGCTCGCTTCGATCGAGGGCTGTTGGCGGCGGGGTCGGGAGAGTGATTGGAAGCTGTTGCCATGGGAGTTAGGGTTTTTAGAGTTGAAAATTTTGGAATTTTTTGATTAGATAGTTTTTTTTTTTTGATTTAGGGCTCGAAAGGGTTTGAATGCTTGTGGTTGAGACGCCGATAGATAGACGAATTAACAAATAGAGGGATCAAAATTTAGGTGAGGAGAGAGAATGGTGTGGGGAGTGATCAGAAGCTAGGAAGGAATTTCTAGGGTTTCTATCGATGAGTGGAGAATGCGGAGATAGTGAGTTACAAAGATTGGTCGACGGATGGATCACTGAGAGAATCCGATCGCGCTCGAGACGACGAGGCTGAGCTACAACGAGCTTTCTCTCTCCTACCCTTCTTCTTCTTCTCCTCTCTCTCTCTCTCTCTCTGTCCTTTTTTTTTCCCAGTCGCCTCTCTCTCCTCTCTTCTCTCTCTACTATTCTTTCCTTCTCCGCTTTGGTTTTGGGTTGCGGGAGCCCACGTATTGACAAGTTACGTAAGTGCCCCTTCGTTTGCTTTCGTCAGGTGGTAGGGTTGCTGCCTAGGATTCAACAATGCTATTCACACAATAATCTAAACACAAACACAACTTACACAACTTTTTCATGTACATATGGGATTCACATAATAATATGTGTAGAGCTCACGTGTATATGAGAGGTTATGTTTTGTATTATATATGAATTGTTATATGAATATCATTTTTGCTTATGATTCAGGTTAATTACTCTGCCGAAAAGAATATGAGTACTGCAAGCTGCGCACAACGCAATTTTGCACCCGTTTTGGGTTCGATTTGAGAAACTTATTTTGTACAAAATATATTGTGTTTATGGTTTTCGTAAAAAATATCAACTCTATCCGATATCAATAATGATATTTGGGAATGTTTAGCTTTGTCTCAAAATTTAGGGTAGTCCTATGATACACACCCCCTATTAGGGAGTGTACCATACGCACCGTGATTTTAGACCCTTGAATTTCAAAGGGAATAATCCAGACCACCCATTTATTAAATCAATTAATAAAATAAAAAAAAGGTTTAGCAGGTGACAGGTTGTTCTCTCCTCCTTGACTTTCTCTCTCTCTCTCTCCCTCATATGTAAAATACTACAAATTATATAATAAAACCATAATTGTTATGACAACACAAAAAATTGACACTTTCTTTCCACAATGTGTCGTACCAAAAGAAATCGATTAAAAGATACTAGATATAAGACCAAAATATGTCGTAGCACAATTAATAATTATTATTCTCAAGCAAAATACAAGTCTAAAATATCACAAATTAAATATCATATAGCTTGACATCCTAACAGCCCTAATCGATCGTTTCAAAAATACACTCATTAACGACATTTAGATTGTACATTCAATTTATATATGATATGAAACATGGTCCTCTATTGTAGTTGGATATAAGGTAGCCATGCAACCGTGACACAATAATGACAATTAAATTCGTTGAATTTTTTTTATGTTTGTTGATTAAGTCATCTACGTAAATTTTTTCCTTGATCAGATTTAGGAAGCTCTATTATCAGCACGCAGATTGAATAATAGAATGATATTTTCCATTCAAGTAAGTGTATAGCTATAAGCCATCAACTTCATTCTTGGTACAAAGATAGAAGATTTCGATAAAAAAAAAAAAAAAAACTTTACGTGTGGCTCAGATGGTGCATTATTAAATTTTGATGTTGTATTGAAATTGAACGACGAGATTTGTTGAAGTATAAAATTTCAATGACTAACTATGTAATTTATCCTAAAAAATAACAATATTCTTTTAAAAAAAATAGAAATGAAGGGTGCAAAACTTGAATCCCAAATATTTTAGATTTTAGATAAATGTCCAAATTCCAACACCTTATCACTATGGTACACAATTGACAATTTGTAATTCTAAAAGCTATTAATTATATAATACTTTCTTGTTCATAGGGGTCCTATTTCCCGATTGAAAATTTGAGAAGACAGTGACCTCAAATGCCTCCGTCTTAGTGTTGGGCTTGCACTTGTAGATTATATTATAGCCTATGTCATTGGTGTAAATCAATATGTCGACTATAATAAAATTTTTTGAAAGAAAAAACAATGACAATATATTTATAAAATTATTTAGATTGTACTTCCACGACCTAGTTCCAGGGACCACCATTAAATTTGGATTGGTATGCATAGGGTGAAGGTTTGGCACCGATCCACGTGTCAAATATACAATGCCAATTGTTAAGTGCACCGCCCTGAATATTGATAAGATTGGGTAGTAATATAATTAATTTCACCAATTACAAAAATGAGAGTAATTTTCACTCTATTTTTTGATATTCACACTTATTTTTTTGTACTCCATTTTAGTGTCGAAAGTGTATGCATTTGAGACAGTTGGATAATTATTTTTTTTAGTGACATCTCATTTTTCACGAAGGAATTTTAATTTTTTGAATTAAATTTTGTAGAGAAAAAATCTAATTTAGACTAATATTTTGAGAGGATATTGTAGTTGTATTCGAAAATTTGGATATAGTACTTATTTTTTGGTGAATTTCCTGAAAGAAAATTTTGTGCGAGAACTTCATTTTTAGTTTAAATTATTGAGGTATTGTGTAGGAAAAATTAAAATTTGAAAAAATAGTGTGGAGGGAATTGAAAATTAAGATAATATATATAGTGGAAATTTTTAAATTTTGAAAAAATTATGTGGTGGGAATTGAAAAAACTTAGGTTAGGTTTCGTACAACACATTGTGCTAAGGTAACGACAATCTATAGTATTGTTATAATATTTGTGATTATTTTATTCAATATTTGGTATTTAATTTACATATATATTTTGCTTCAGTATAACTATTGTGGATTTTTTACGACATATTTTTATTTTGTTATGGAATATATCATCACAAAAAAAAAATATACGACAGGTTATGGTAAGGTAACGCCACTTTATGATTTTATTATAACAATTGTGGTTATATTATTTAATTATGGTATGCTATTTTGCCGATTATAACCATCGTTAACTGAACAAGCTAATTGAATTTTTTTTATACGACACATTGTGGGTATAAAAACATCAATTTATGGTGTTGTCATAACAAATTTGGTTATATTACTGAATCTGTAATATTTTAAACATGGCTTATTATATTTAATCGATTTCCTTTGGTGCGACACATTATAGTAAGAAAACGTCAACTTATGGTATTGTCATAACAATTGTGGTTTGTTACATAATTTGTAGTATTTACATATGTTTTCTTTTGATATGACACGTTGTGGTAAGAAAATGAAAAGATTAAGTATTGTCATAACAATTGTGGTTATTTCATAAAATTTGTGGTATTTTACAAATATTTTTGGCTTGGGTGTAATAATTGTTGATTCAGGTACGATAATTTTTGATTTTGTTACGGAATATCATATGAGTCAAAAAAAATTTGGTATGACTCATTGTGGTAAGATAATGCCAATTTATTGTGTTATTATAACACTTATGGGTAGCATTATTTAATTTTTGATATTGTACGCATATATTTGGTTGGGATACAAGTATTATGAATTTTGGTACGAATAATTATGGTTACATAATAATAATATTTTTTAATTATGAATAACTTGCTAATGACCTGTTAAACAGGTAATTTTTAAAGTACAAGTCATAACTAGCGCCATAAATATGCATTAGAAAATCAAAAATCGGTATAATGAAAATCACAAATTATCGTAATTTAGACATACGGTATACCATGTGTACCATAACTTTCTCCCAAAATTTAAGACAAATTTTAAAGTAAATTTAAAAGTTTCATAAATGCTTTTACCATATCAAAATGATCTCAAGGTCTCTTCCGCCAAGAGCTTGAAGATTCAATTGATGGCTCGGGTAAAGACTAGAGTTAAAGCCTGTGCTAAGTAACTTTATTTATGTCTAGACTTTAAATTTTGTTATTCGGATCGATTGAACTACTAGGATGCGTTGCGTTTTAATGGAGTGATTTTTGATGTCCTCATCTTTTCTTGTGTTCGTATATATATGGTTCAAGTATGAGTCGTACAATGATTTTTCTTGATTTGTGATATGGATGATTGAGATAACTTATACTCATGTGAAGGATCGCACAATTGGACGTTTTGTGCCTCGAAAATGAACTTGTTAGCGAGACAATCCGTGCTATGGGATTAGCCTGTACCGATTGACCACCCGTAAATATTTTCTTGATTATTAGTATCAATGAGGATTACAAGCAATAATAATAATTTATTTCAATGAAGGGAAGGGAAGGTTCGAGGGAGGTGGAGGTTTGTTTGCAGCAGAACCTTACCCAGTTGACATTGACATTCACTTCTGTGCTTTTGGTTTTTCTAATTGTTGGGACCAATGCAGAATTTTAAACTAATTCAATAGCACCGGACGATTTTCCAAATGGGCATTACTAGCTTTTTTCAAGAAAAAAAATAAAATAAAATACTCCGATTGCAAAATCTACAGAGAGACGTGTTTTTTTCCTTACACGGTCAAGAGTGTCTTTTTTTAGACCGAAAACAAAAACAATCCCCCGTCCTTTCAAAACCATCGTCAAAATAAGGTTATCACTGCTCCATTCTTGTAAATTTATTTTTTTATTCTCTTTTGTGTTCACTTCGTCTTTTTTGAATTTTGTAAGATTCACGTCATATATTTTTTGGATTAGTTATCCGTATAGATGAGAGGAGTCTAAAAAGTACAAAATTATGATAAAAAGCCAAAAAAAAATTACTAGAAACGAAAAAAATATCAAACTATTTTATTTGTTTAAAGCGCCGTCTTATTAATTTTTTCAATATCGGTTCATATTCTTATATTTTTTCAATTCGTCTTGTCGAAACGAACTATTAACTCCCAAAATTACGACAAAAAACTAAACAAAAAGTTACGAAAAGTAAAAAATATTCAAATAAGTTTCTGACTTTAGGAACATGAAATGAATCTTGGGCTCCCTAGTTTTTTTTTTTTTGAACTGCACTTGGGCTCCCTATTCTTTTTTTCCCCCTGATATCTAAAATCGTGCCTCAAGGGCTACAAAACAGGAAGCAAATCTCTAGCTAAAATCAGATAAACAAAACTAGGAGGGTGGGAAACCCAATCTGCTCCCTAGTTAATACAACCCTTTTGCTTCATATAAAGGTGTAATATGAAAAATAATGATATCCAAAAAGAGGATCAATGGAAAAGCACAGCTGCAGCTTGTGAGAGAAGAAGAAATCAAAGGTAAAGAAATCCTCTCTCAATTACTATGATCAAAATCATATGTATATATACAACAGCAGGTTCAAATTGATAACGAATATACTAAAGCTATAGGAAGCCAGCAAATGCTTCCTGTATGTTGTGTATCAAACTGCAAACAAATCACCCAATGAGGGGGGAAAAAATGAGAACCGATAAACTATGCTATCGTGGCTAATAAGCCTCAGGATGAACCAATGATCGCAAAATGGATAAGAACGGTGAAAATGACCACGAATAGGGTTGAAATGGAAGATGTCAACCGGGTTGAATCGTTGGGTGGAGAGGGACTGGTATTAGGGGAACCTTTTGATGTGGCTTCTGGATTCAGAGATGAAGGAGGCACTGCACTAGATCCCGGTGGGTAAAAGGTACCTGTTTCAGTGCCATAACCTGGGAGAGGAAATATCATCATCATCAAGAGAGAGAGAGAGAGAGAGAGAGAGAGAGAGAGAGAGAGAGAGTACATTTCAAAATACAATCAATTTCCAGAAAAATGTACTCACAATTAGATTCCTCCCAGCCCAGAACCATCTTTTCGCGATCAAAAACCATACTGTAGCCGGTCATGAAATTTTCTGGGAAAAGAAAGTGCATATATAGCAGTTTTAGGAACAAATTCCCAAAAACAAATTTGAACTCATGTAGAAGCAACATTAAAGTAGGCAAAGTAAGTCCAGAAAATGTGCTGGAAACCATAACATAGAGAAGGTCATTATCCTTTCAGTGTTAAACTGTTAATGACTCGTTCATTTGGCAGGAACCTAAATCAGAGCCGTGCAGCTGTTCTAAAACTATCAATAGAAAGGTCTTTATTGCAGTATTAACAGGCCAATAGGCCATAATGTGACAGAGACATAATACCGGAGTAACTTAGCACATAGAACTGCATAGGCCACCCAAAATTAAAAAAGCGGGATGGCATATGCTAATAACACTTCAGTTAGTTATAAGGAATTGCAGAACTTTTGCCAGTGCAAAAAAACTCTTCCGTTATGTGAAATGAAATCAACATAAATCTTCTTTCATTCTTAATGTGTATGTGACTGTTACAATAACATGTACTTATGAGATATGCTCTGTTACCAGACATTCAAAGTCATGGCAAGAAAAGAACAAAAAGTCAGGCATGCTAAATTTCATGCACGAACATAGATGCACCGAGTATTGTGTAAGTCATGGCAAGAAAAGAAAAAAAGTCAGGCATGCTGAATTTCATGCACGAACATAGTTGCACCGAGTATTGTGTAAGAAGATACTTACGTCCAATGATATTTATATCCTCGCTTTTGACAAGGGCCAAGCAATATGCATAACCTCCATTCTGAGAATCATGAGAACAAACTTCAGTATATTCCAAGAGGCAGGACCAGTATAAAATCTAAAGAAGAAAAAATGCATGCCTGTATCTAGCAAACCTTACCTGAAAAGAGACCATTACTATGGGATCAATGAGATAGAATTTGTCTCCACCTTTCATTGTAAGATTCACATTGGGAATCTCAAAGCTGCTCTGATTTGCACTGAGCCCGACAAATAGTAGGTAAGTCATTGTCGTTTCAGAAGAAGTTTCACAGTAATATAGTCACAAGTTGAGTTTCCAGGGGGCACTGACCTTAGATCATAGCAATACTCAAAAGGGATCTGAGAATTAGAAGAATGCCTTTTCTCTTTGGTCTGGGAATTGAACTGCAAGATAACCAAACTTAGGTACTCACATCAAAAAAACAACATCTTTAGAGCTGATTATTCATTTCTTGTTACTTACACTCTCAGAGATCATTGTGTAAGCTGGGTCATTTAAATTTGTGAAAGAGGTACCAGAGTCGAAGATTGCACTGAAACTGATATCAGTGACATTATCTCCCACGCTAACTTGTGTCACGGTAACATTGTACCTTGGACTGGTAAGAAGTTCAAAGAAATAGAAGATAATGAAATCAGTACGACAAATAAGACAGTTACTCAGATGTGCCAAATTAAAGAGCTTGCCGTCATGATTGGAAAATATAAACCAATCACTTACGTTGATTGTTCGACATTGAAAGGTGTTTGTCCTTGTCCTGAGCTGCCTGTATCTCCAAAACTCATTCTTCCCAATCCGTCAGGTCCAAAACACATGGAAAAAGAATTTGCGGTGAGCCCCTTCCTTGCTAAAACGCTGGGAACAGATATGTCATTCATACCAAGGCCAAATAGGCCATTGGGAGCTGCACCTTTCAAAAATGAACCAGTCTGAACTATGCCACAGCTGCAATGGAAATAACGAAGAATGATTGGAGGGGCAATAGAAAACAAAACTTAAAAAAAAGACGACAGCTCATTGCAGTTAGGAGGACAAGAAACCCTTGAGGAAAAAGGCACAGGTGGTACAAGGCCATCAGTAACAGAGTGAAAGAAGGGGCTGGGGGGACTAGAGAAAGTTTTTGCCCGAGGTTCCAAAAGTATCGTTGCTCTATCAGACACAATTTACATCCACCCGCAAAAATCCTTGTTTTAAATGGTCACATTCTCATTCACCACATTGCTTTTTAAAATTGGCATATAGCTTAACTCTGATAGTAGGTTTAAATCAATCTATGTGGGGTTGATGTCACACTATTCACTTCTAATATTGAAAACTATGAGGTAGAACTTAGAAGGATATTAATTTTGAAATAAACCAAGTTGAAGCTGGTAAAAGTATCTTGCAAAAACACATGAAAGGTGCTACCTACCCCAATGGAACTTGTGCATCAACAACTTTTAATTGACTGTCATCTGAAGTTAAGTGCAAGATATCTTCTACCAAGAGCCCAGTAGATGACGTATCATTTGATAGATACTGAATCTGATAAGCACAAGTATTACGTGTTGAAGAGCATTGTCTTGGTTGTCCACAAAAGGTACTGTTGCAGGAAACTGCCGCGCTTGTTGATGATGTATTAGGGCTGTAAATATTTAACTTTAACACCTAATTCACAAAGAGAATGTAGGAGTAAACAATCAGCGATCCAAGTGTTCCAAACAGAGATGATTCGTTTGTGCAAAAGGTTCTCCATGCGGAGAGATCATTAGGAATCCAAAGCCAAGTAAAAAATAATAATCAAAATCTTGCAACTTCTGAACAAAAAAAGTCAACAAGAGTGGTAAAAGAGTGGTTGGATTTCTAACATACTTGTTCTGCTGTAATCTTCAAGCCATCAATACAATTGTCACCGCAATCACACGGTAACCAAAACAGATCGCTTCCAGTGTCAAGTGCCACAAGAAACCATAAGCCCGGAGACCCCACAGTTACATTTGCATAGTACAAACTGAAACACAAAAGGAAAAAATTTAAATAAATAAAAAAACTAGTAAGGAAAATCACGACAAGGAATTCACAATCACCATAGTCCAAAATGTCATTTTGTAACACACATAAGCAGAATTCAGCTAGTATTTTATTCTATTTTATTTTCGAGGATGAATGAACTCCAGAATAAAAAATATTGAACGTTCATTATTTCACAATTATGAACTACAAGAAACAATAATTTGTTTTCCATTAAATCTACAGAAACATTTTGCTAGTACACCTCTATCACGTTGAAGTTATATTATGAAGTGAAAAGGAAAATACTGGAGCTTCATTTTTCCAAACTAATACAGAAATAGGAACAATATTACTGCTAGATCCCTAAGAAACCAACAGGAGTCTATCACAACTCAACATACAAGAACGAGCAGTGTTACTATGTTAGGGAACCTGAAAAGTTTCCCCGAAATTTTTTGAGAAAGAGAAATGAAAACATCAAATTGAATCAGAACCATTCATTTCTCTTTCCCGAACATTTCGGGGAGACTTTTCTTGGATCCAAACATTTTTCGTACAAGAATTAAACCATAATTAATTAATCAAGTAAAGGGACGAAGAAATCGTAATTAATCAAGCAAGAGACGGAGAACTGAAAATTAAGCATAATTAATAAAGTAAAAGAAGAACTCAAAATTGAGAACAAGTAAAAGACCAACATTCTGTTTGGAACTTGTGGACATAAAAGAGAAGAGGAGAAAGTAATTAAGAAGGAAAGTGTGAAAGTACGAGGGAAATTTTCGATTCCTTTCTGTTACTTTCCTCAAGTTCTAAACAAACTAGAAGAACTCATAATCAAGTCATAACTAATCAAGAGAAGAAGAACTGAAAATTAAGCCTAATTAATCAAGTGAAAAAAGAACTCCACAAAACTATAATTAATCAAGTCAAAGACGAAAGAGCACATACTATCCTAAGAAACCGATTTGTAAAGTCTCGTTGCCGCCGGAAAAGGTGAGCGGAGCAGAACCAGCGGTGGCGGCGAGGTGCCGCCCGCGGAGGAGGTGGTCGCGGTGGGCCATGGCGGCGTAGTAATCGACGCTGCCTTTCTCAGGCCATCCATCTACGTCAAGTATCCCCTTCACCGTATCAGAGTACCTGTGATGCACATCGAATCCGAAGGTACCGAATCCTTCGCAGCAACTGCAGTGATAACCCCACACCAGTATCAACAGAAGCAAAATCGAAGCACACTTACTGGAAATCGCCATGAGAATTTTGTTCCAAGTATCGAAAGAATGAATGAATGAGTCAGTCAGAAGTTTGTATGGGATGAATTGTCAAAACAAAAACAAAAAAACATGAAGACATAGATATGTGTATATATATGTATATTGGTAGAGAGAGGAGATATCATTTTATAGAGAGAGAGAGAGAGAGAGAGAGAGAGAGAGAGAAATGTATGACGCGGTCGAACCGAACCTGTGAGAGTGTGCGGGGTTGGTCTAGGGTTGACTGAGGCCGCTTTCTACTTCTTTCGTTGGGGGAGCAAAAGTCGCCGGCTGAATGAAGACGAATGTGCCACGCTGGTGGAGAAGGTCCGAAGGTCTGGGGTCCATGTTTACTGCATAATACATCATTCTTCTGCTCGAATTCTCAATTCTTATTCTGTTCTCACATTTTTAATTTTTGCTCTCGTGAATTTTGACAGCTTAGGTCTCGTTTCGGAACGATAAATAAGTACTTATTTTTTAAAAAGGTAATTTCAAGCTCAAAAATTATGTGCTTACGCAAATAATTTTTTTATCTCTATGGATCTTGTTTGATAGATCTCATTGAGATCTTTAATACGGTGCAAAAAAATTGAAAAATTATTTTTTATTTACATTATTTTTGAGTTTGAAAATGTAAAATAAGTATTTATTTTTTAAGAAGGTGTTCTGAAACGGACCTAAGAGTTTCTCACGCACACAAGCAGTGTGAGGGTGGACCCAGGGCCCGAGACGAATTTAAATATTAAAGAAAATGTTAACTTTTTATTAAACTTATATTTTTATAAGTACTCCTGTATTTTTTTGTTATCAGCTTGAAAATACACATGATTCAAGTCCTAACTAGACATAGATCATGCATCTATTATTACGCGCATACATTATGTGACTTGGGTCAAAGTTCCCAAATTTTAAAATTTGTTCCAAAAATAGATATTGATTCAGAGTCATCCGGTACACGTAAATCCCGCAATTGTATAGGACAATTCATAATACGCCTATGCTTACATAATTTGTCTAGAATTTTATCTTCCTCGGATGACTTTTCTCCATTGTGAACACGTAAATGTAAGGTTTGTACTGGGGAGGGTTCGGGTGTTGTCGGGTTTACTGAAAGACTGGCAGTGAGGATATTTGAATCGGCATATCTTAGCTACTTTTCGACACGTGGACCCGATTTGGCCAATCACTGGGAACAGTTAAGTTAGTTGCATCCGACCAATATTATATAAGTAGGAGTATCTAATTTTTTTTAATCAAAAAATGGACTCCTCAGATGTAATAAGAAAATAAAATAATTGAGCAACCAATATTATATAAGTAGGAGTATCTGTTTTTTTTAATCAAAAAATGAACTCCTCAGATGTAATAAGAAAATAAAATAATAGAGCCTCAAATATAGGGCTGGTTTTTGGTAACCTGTCCTATTTTATATTTTTGGTTTTCTGCTTATCTTAATGGATGATAAACTAAGTTATTTTCCAAACTACTCCCTTTGTCCTATAATTTTGCTTATGTCTGAGATTTCGCATTGTCTTTAAATGAAAGAACGTATTTTCATAAATAATAAGAATCAAACACCGATGTAAAAAAAAAATTTAAAAATTTCGCTAGAGACTTTTTTTTATGTGAAAAAAACAAATAATCCCATTCAGAACAAAAAGGATGCATTTCATAAATAATGTCAAACACCAATGTAAAAAAAAAAAATTAAAAAATCTGTAGAGACTTTTTTTAATGTGAAAATGGCACGTAATTCCAATCAGAACAAAAAGGAAGGAGCGTCTTATTTGCTTAATTAAATGAACAATCAAAGGAGCCCTTGCTATATTTTTGTTGAGACAATTTCTTAGGGAATTGATATTCACACCTCTTATTCTTTATATCCATGCTCCCTTTTTTGTATTTTAGTAAAAAAAATACACACTTTTAACATTAAAAAAAATGTGTGAATAAGAAAAAAAGAAAGTGTAAATATTAATCTTTCTTTAAAGTTGACGGTGACAGGTTACTTGCATTTTCTATTCCTGGAAGTAGAAGGAAAGAAATTGCCATCTCTTAATTTATCAAGCTTACGAACACAGGTTAATGTTTAAAAATAATTCGGACACACCGATGTGTCTGGAGGCGGGAGCTGTCCGGTGCACGGGGGGTCTTACAAAATCTATGTCTGATCAAAATATATCGGACGGCTTCAAACTCAATTCTGTACAAAAAATGCAACGAGGTCAAAAAATTTGTCCGAATATTTGTGTTCTAAGCATTTCTACTATGTGACCGGGTCAGTTGCCTAGAGTTCATATAGAATTAAAATTCCTATTTTGTTATCTATATTTTCATTCAATCAAAGTCGCACAACAATGAGGGCTATAAATGAACCAAGCAGTTTACGAGTTCAGCTTAGCTCGTTAACGCTCGGCTCAGCTCGACTCGTTCAGTAAACGAGCTGAGCTCAAGTTTTTGGCTCATTTGGAGCTCGGTTTGTTCGACAAAAGCTCGGCTTGTTAAGACTCGAACCGAGCTGGAGCTCAAGTTTTTGGGTCATTTACAGCCCTAACCACAACCAGAAAGGCAGAAAACTACTATTGCTCAAGTTTTTGGCTCTTTTACCTCCCTAACCACAACCAGAAAGGCAGAAAAATGGTACTACTTTTAGCAGGAACACAGCTCCATGTTCTAAAAAACAAAGAAACACAATTTGGACACCTGTAGTTTTCACCATGCAACAACCTTGGATATGTCGTTACCCATCAGAGTCGAAGAGCCGGTTTTGACCGACCTAAAGCCGGTGATAGCCACTTTTTATGTCCCCAAACTTATGTCAAAAAATGGGACGCCATTTGAGAATGAGTAATATTTAACAGATAAATGATCAATATTAATTTTATGGACTATATGGTTTTGCACACATATTGAGCTGACTACTTTTCCTTGGCGCTTTATTAATTAATACTAGACGTTGGTGACACGTAATGTGTGTGCAAGTAGTCTTTCTTGGTTAAAGTAAACGAAAATGTACTCTGATTCCTCTCGTTAAAACCAGCCAACAATTCACAGAAATTTGACACGACACTGACAAATACAAAAAAAAAAAAAAAAAACCTGGATAAGGGAAAAAAAGAAAAAGGGCACATACTTATTTTGGGAAGCTATGCCTGAATTTCTTATGTTTGGAAGGGCATTTTGGGCTTGTTTTTTTTTTTTGCTCAAAGGGAAATTCAATTTTGTACTTCAAAAAAGTCCATACAACTTCAATAATCGGTGAGACTAAACTGGGGTTTTCTCTTTCTATATTATTGCAATAGATATTAAATCAACATATAAGACCCCAAATTTCGAACTGTTCTACTCTCGAAAATTCAGGGTCGGCTCCTAGATCCATTCTACCTTCTTTTTCCTTTTTTGTGTGTGTGTGTGTGTGTGAGACGAGGACAGACCCAATTCATTGAATCCTCGGACTCAAAGGCATACACGTAGGTGAAGTGACACATTTGAAAGCCAAAACAAAACATTTATAAAATGGGTGTTAGTTCACCCAAAAAAAAAAAATACTAACTCCTTAATTAATTATTCATGGAGTAATTTATTGCTATATATGACAGGAAGGTTCGAGGGAGGTGGAGGTTTGTTGCAGAACCCACTTGACATTCACATTATTCCCTTCTATAATTGGCTCCTTCTCTACTTGTCGGGACCGATGTGGAAATTTTTATTTGAAATAATATTTTTTCAAAAAAAAAGAAAAAAAATCCAACCAGTTGATAAATTTTAAAAATCAATTTCATACTATGTGTGAGTACTTCATCCAATCTTCTAATTCTTTCATTTAGAAATTAGGCGGTCGAATCATTAGTGTCGGATCCGTTGTGGGCCCCGCACGGCGATGAATGCGCATCACACGATCAGTGCCTTTCCACTAAAGTTTTTTTGTGAAAAAACGTAGGCCTTTTTATCATCTTGTTCATACGAATCAACAAATTTTGGCATTTCAGTTTGTTGTTCATACTAACTAACAATTTGTCAACAGTTTTTTCACTCATATACTCATCTACAATTCATTCACTATCGAAAACAGCTTAACAGTTCTTTAACAACTTATTCACTATCGAAAATAGTTAACAACTTGATTCCGACAAATTTTTTCTCAATACTTATTCAATACCGAAAACGCCTAGTAGCTGGTCGATGTTTACTGGCGCCAATCACTGCCAAAGGACTGACGTCGCTGACCAAATCGGGTAACACGCGTCATCAATAGGAAAAAAAACAAACGCAGCGGATCACGGCTGTGATGGTCAAAGTCAAGTTAGAGGGCGCGTTTAAGTTTTTTTTAAGTTTAAGCAAAGAAAATATAGTGTACTACTCCGGGAATAGTTAATTTTCAAACCCTGCTAACCATATAGACATATCTGTGTATAGGTTGTGTACAGATTTTATTATGAGGCCCATCATGGATCCCATAAAAATAATCTGAGCCGTTCATTAAATGTAAAACATTTTTTCAAGGGTCTCGTTAAAAAATCAAATCAATCTAATACCTATAGGTGCTCGATCCGATCATCTAAATTTTCATTCAGATTTTCGGATGATGAAAAGTTAAATAATTAGATCGAGCATCTATAAGTATCGGATTGAGTTGATTTTTTGCAAAGTGCCTTGAAAAAATATTTTATATTTAATGAACGGCTCGAATCGTTAATTTTCAAATAATAATCTCACAACAAAATCTGTGCACAATCTGTATGTGCGGACGGATTTATTGTTAATTTTCTTACCATGTGCTTATCATTTCCAAAAAGAGCACCATGGATATGGAAATTTTTGGATGGTGATTTTCACACTCACATTTCTCCTTTTTATAACCCCACTTCTTCTTTTTTTAAAGTCTTATAGTGATGTGAATTTACAATATTTTTCTCCAATGTGTGAAAGAGTAGACAAATAAAAGATTAATTTTGTAAATTAATATCACTAAAGGACAGAAAAGGAGGGTGGTTATAAGGAGAGTAGTGTGAAAATCACCGAACTTTGCATTTTCTTCCACTAAAACGTAATTCTTCATAACAAAAAATGATGTTTTACCTCCTCTTCCAAGTAATCAAACTTTTCCTTTTCTTCCACTAAAACGTAATTCCCCATAACAAAAATGATGTTTTACCTCGTTTTCCGAGTAATTAACAAGTACAGAATGAGAGAGAGACGGAGAGATAAGTACGTAAATATTTTATTCAACAAGTCTGTAATCACAAATAAGTACACAAATACTTACACATACACTCACAAAGCATGTGAGACTCGTAGGCCACTGCTTTGTGAGGAATTGTGTGTTTTTGTTTGTAGTTCTAAACTTTTTGTTTTCTCTTTGTTAGTCATAGTTATTCACTTTTTTTACAATTTTGTCCCCATTTCTCTTGAAGTCAAATAATTTAATTTTCCTTCTCACTTAACTTCATTTCCTTCGTAAAACCAACGAAGAGAAGACCTAAGAGCATCTTCAAGCAATATAGCAAATTTAAATAATTAATTTAGCTTTGGTGACACATCTAGCAAATTAGAGAGCCATTTGCAATAAGTGCATTCTAAGAGACTCGTTAAACCTTAAATTTTTTTATTACCAGTTTGACTTTACAAACCCACTCTACTAAAGAAATCAATTACTTATTTCACCAATCATATGTGGCAATTGAAGAGCCATTTCTCACTCTTCAAATTTGAAGAGTAAGAGAGCTACGCCACAATGGTGTAGCCTTGGAACGTATCTCGTTAACATGACTCTTGAAATATGGTTTGGTTTTGGTTTTTCTATTTTCCTCGGGGGAGATGCTCTAAGGTTTGCTGCTTCTCCAAAAGTTCCATCGCACCCTAAACCTCTTTGCTCATAGAAGTCAAAGTTGGAATTAAAGACATCCAAGTAAAGTAGTAGAAGTATTAATCACATTGAAAGCAAATTTCTTAACAACATAGTACATACATTAGACCAATTGTACCCTAAAAGTCCAATATATCTGCCCATAATGTGAAAAAGATATTCACTGGAAGCATTTTCTTCCAGGTCCCATCCCTTGGATAGAAAAAGTTCTTCCAGGACCCCATTCCTTGGATAGAAGAAGTTTCTGGGTTTTTTTTTTTTTTTGGGAAAAACATGTCCAAAAACACGTCCTTGATAGAGACATAAAGGTTCCACCCATCATGAATTTCACACCTTATGCTACGAGATAGTTTTGTGTTGAAAAAGAAAGATTAACAACATATGAAATTCATTAGGAGAACTTAGGGCTTGTTTGTTTCCTTCGTTTTCACCTTCTCATTAACTCATTTTCGCATTTTGGATGTTTGGCTTGTCCATTATACAATCCATTCTAACAAAATGGGTTCACCGATTTTCACTTTCTAGGCAAGAAGCCAAAAAGAGGTCTGGAGGTCCTTTTTGGATTATGGGATTTTCACATTCTCATATCAATTACTAAAATACCCTCACTCAAGTTAGGTAATTACCACTTGTACCCTCACATTACTCTTATCTTTTTTAGGTGTTCTATTTTTTTGCTTCAGTTGGTAGTTTTGTTTATTTTTCAATAACGATGGTTTGTAATACGACAAGTTTCCATTAACAACTAAGGGCCTCAGATAGCCTTTGGTTTGAGATTTGACTCTCACTCGCATGCTATCAATTCATGTGGCTTTGCCCACTCTTAATTGGGTCCCCATTAGTAAACAATGGAATTGTTGAATTGGCCTTTCGGATTAGTTGGTCCATTAGGCTAGATAATGAGTTAAAATAATTGATACGAACCCTTCATTTGCTGTATAATCGTGTGAATGCCTTGACAAAACCACAGCCAGCAGCAAAAACATTTCTGGCTTGCCCATGTGCATTAGGGATATGAACAAAAGCTATCAAAATTCTAGCACACCTGGAGGTGGTATTGTGGGATTTTCATCACTCTTTAAGCACAACATAGGCTACAAGCTCGTGCTACGTGTAACTGAAACTGGTGTGGCAAAATGAGGTTTCTATATTAGCCACAAAACTAAAAACAGTATGAAGAAAAATGAAAAGGAATAAGTCAGGTCAGAAGCAACCAAATTGTGCGAATTATTCCTCGTATTTGTTGCTGGTTTTGGAATTTGGGAATTACCTAGTCCAGCTGCAACAGCTGGAGGTGCAGTGGTAGAGTTGTGCAACCTCGCCAGAATTGTATCAGTTTCCTCAACGTCATAGCCTGCGTAAGGGCCAAATATATCAATTAGGGGTTCAATACGACCTTATGTAAAACCTATGATGTATGGACTCAAAAGCGGGTATGTGTCTAGGTATCAGATTATCTTAATTCCCATTCTACGGACAAGGGGACATGTGAAAATATTTATATTTTCTTATATTTTGTTCTTTTAATAAGGTAAATGGAGCTTACAAGGTGTCTTAGAGCATTCATGGTAAGTTTGAACTGCCAAATATGTTTGCTTGGCAATGTTTAGCTAAATATGTTAGACACAAAATTTACACCATTATCCAAGTGTCAGTGTCTGACAGTGGTACTTTATGCATTTAGAACAGCTGTATGAATGAACTTGGAGCAAATGTATTGTTACCGATTACCAATGCATAAGACTTACAATTGGACTTCTTCCAGCCAAGAATGAGTTTCTCTTTGTCAAATACAATGCGGTATCCAGTCATAAAGTTTTCTGTACCAACAATCAATAATCAGTTATCAGAGCATGAGCAATCACATTGCACGAGTAAATGCAACTGAAATTTACAAAATTTTAATTCCATGGAGTTATAAGACATATACTAGCTGTTTCTTCGGTGTTCTCTACCAATCACAGTTTACTACAGACATGCAGCTTTAGGAACTAAAGAAGCCTAAGAGGTTCTAGTATGGGAAAATTTCCACCATCAACCATGCCAGTATCATGCATCATTATCGTTTAGATTAATCCCGAGTATGTGCACTTCTTAATTGTGTCCTATCAAATATCAAGGTAAGATAAGCTTCAACTTAGTTTCCACTTTCCATATGACAGACGCATACAATTCCCATGTGCAGAACAAAGAAATGGCTTCTTCGATGCAAATTCCATAGAAGACATGGTAAATACTCCTACCAACAAGCATAGCTTGCAAAGAAGACTTACGTCCAATTATGTTGAGTTCTGCACTCTTGACAAAAGCCAGACAATATATAAGTTCATGCTGCAAATCATTAGCGGAAAACATCTTTGTATAAGGACAAAAACTATAGACACAAAAGAAGACGACTTCATAAAACTTCTGACTCTAACCTTTTTAAGATTCTACCTGAGTGGAGATGACTATTATGGGATCATAGATAGCAAGTTTGCCTCCCCCTTTCATAGTAAGACTTACAGTCGGTATCAAACTGGTGTTTGCATCTGGGCTGCGCTTCATCAAGAAACAGAAGATCATATTTAGTTGGAACTATAAACTGCACGAATTTATTGTAAGATTGGAAATGTACCTCATGTCGTAACAATATTCAAAAGGAATCCTTGGATCGGGCGGACGCCTCCTATCTTTTACTTGTGAGTGGAACTGTAGTAGAACGAAGCATGTAATGTCAGTGCTGGTTGTTTAGGAAAGATTAAAAAATTCCTCATGCTGAGTGCTTACACTTTCTGAGAACCAAGAGTAGGCTGGGTCAACCAGGTACGTGAAAGAGGTCCCAGAATCGAAGAGAGCTGTCAAATCCAAGTCAACGAGAGTAGTTCCCACACGTGCTTGAGATACAGTTATATTATACGTCTGACTGCAATGTAAATATAGGCGCATGACATAGAATAAGAAGGGCAAAGAGGCAACTACAAAAAATAGAAAAGTAAACGACCCAATAAAGCAAATTAAGCATCACAAAAGTGAGAAATTACCACTTACTGTAATGGGTCAAGATTGAATGGGCTCTCTTCCTGTTCAGTGCTACCCTTATCTCCAAAACTAATCCTTCCAGTTCCATCTTGCCCGAAACACATGGAGAAAGAATCTGATGTATAACCTTCACTGGATAAAATGCTTGGAACTGATATCTTATCCATTCCAAGCCCAAATAAACCATTTGGAGCTGCAACATCTAGAAATGAACCAGTTTGAATCTGCCCACAGCTGCAGAAACAACTGCACTTTTATTTCAACCTAGGCAAGACTAACAGAACGAGGGTGGAATGGACCTGTCAATTGTAAGACTAACAGAAGCCAGGATACCTTAACAAGGAATCTGGTAGGCTAGATACCTCTAACATGCTTCTTGTTGTCAATTACGCAGTATTTATGGAAAATTTTGCAACTAAGGTAGCGTTCGGCTCGTTGAAATGATCCAGGGAAGGAATGTAATTTTCATTCTTCGGCTTCCGTATGGAATACTCAATCACCAAAATTCATTCACCAAGATTGGTGATCGAGGACTCCATTTGTAGGGTATGTTATGTCATTTCTCAGTGAACCAAATGTTGAAAAGTGCACTCACAGAATGACCATTCCATTCCAGTCCTTGAGATCAACCAAACACTCCTTAAGAGTACCCTCACTAACATAACTAGTAGTTTGGTAAAAAAATAAAAATAAAAAGTACAACTGTAATAAAGTGGTCAAATTGGTTATACTGGATAAAATGGCTACTCACCCGAACGTGATATACGCCTCAACAAATTCTTGGTCTCTGTCTTCTGTCTTCAAGTGCAGAACATCTTCCACCAAGATCCCCGAAGTTGAAGTTTCAGATGAGATATAGGACACCATGTAAGGGCAATGGTTGAAGGTTCCAAGGCATCTAGTAGGGTGTGCGCATAAACTGTTGTTGCAAGAGACATTTTTGCTTGTGGATGACTCTTTAGGGTTGTATATGCTAAGCTCAAAATCCTACCACAATAGAATGATTCAGATAATGCATGGGTAGTAAACAAAATTCTGGTAAAAAACTGAAAGATGCTTTCTAAGTGGGATTTGCTAACTAAGCATCTAATATCTTCATGTATGTGTCCATTTTCTGTCAAAATGTCACACTCGTGGAGCTCGAATATCTTTAGTAGATTAAATATTTAGTCTTTTAATGTTTCTACTACCAATGTTTGGTAACACATTGCATAGGGACAGAGGGACGAATTAGTACAACTGTTCCATTGTAGTCAAGGCGAAGGCTGGAGTGTCATCCACCTTTGTTAGCGTATCAAGGAATGGATAATTAGACGCAGCTGAACTGCTATCAACAGATTACTCATTGGAAGAGATATTTACCTAGTACTTCAGTAGGACACTGTGCTCTCATTCTCAATCCTCGCTCTTTGCTTATGTTATCAATCCTTGCTCTCACAATTTTTAGCAGTGTGGGATGCTTTCTCACCCTCTTTCTCCCACTTTCGCTCATGCTCATGCATGCACACTTTGTGGCAGAGATATTAACCTTGCCAACCCTAACCCTAACCCAATGCCCTTTTCCTAGATAATCATTTTGAACAATATTTCCAACAATTAACCCCATTAGAGAGTTGCACAAGCATACACATCTGTGACCGCTCAAAGGCTTATGCAGAGGTAGAGCATATTTCAGACACTATTCTTGTTCTCCATGAGATCCTTGCATTGTATTATCATGCCAATTAAGTGGGGTGGAGTCCCTCGGTCATGGTGCGACCAATGAACCCAGCTCGGGTTTATAGTATTTGTGGCTTGGGAGAATAGATTTCGATGGCTCACAGCTTTCCTCTAAGTCAAGAAAAATGTAGTCGTTATCTCTCTCTTTTCTGTTTGTTTTGATAGCAAGCATTAGGAGTATTACATTCAAAGGGTTACAAATTACAATAACGGGACACTATATCAACCGTGCGACGTTTGAATCAACTAAATCAAGCCCATGCAGAACCCACAAAATAACCTCACAAGGGGGAAGAAATAAACTTAACCACCAAAAACTCCTAGTCACGTCTATCCCATGTCATCTTTCAGCAGTAATCCTAACTTACCACGCCTCATATATGTCTTGGCCCTGCTGCGTTTTAACTCAGCTTAGACCCATTCGAAACAGACAACTATGACCATTTTAAGCATAGCAACGAGCATGGTTTCGATTTACAACTAGGTTTTCAATGGAGAAACAAAAACTTACAGAGCTATAACGCTTGCTTTCAATGGAAGCACATTTGCTACAATCACAGGGCACCCAAAACAGGTCACTCCCTGTGTCAAGCGCCACCAGAAACTTCATACCAGGCGTCCCCAACGTAACAGTCGCGTAATGCAAACTACAAGAATAAAAAATAAACACAATTGAACAATAATCAATCATCCAAAAGTATAATATCGATTGGATCATTAGAAAAACAAAAAAGACCATGAAAACTTAATTTTCCAAATTTTTCTTTGGCCTTTAGTGAACTTCTTGGGGTTCTTGCCACAATCTTATACTTTTTCGATGCCTCTAGATAATCGTGAAGCAGATGAAAATGTAGTAAAAAACGATAAAAAGATGGACAGTGGCGACTGGCAATAATACCCAAAAAGTTCTTCCAAACACACCTCTAGAGATTTTGGTTGAGACTTTTATGATTACTGTCAATCACAAGAAAATTTTAACGGAAAGCTAAACAAAGGATCACTACACGAAAATAACAACAACAATACCCATGCTTTCAGAAAAAAATTAATTTAGGCCAAACACATCGTAATTCAAGAAAGAACTAGGGCAGAGTATGAACAAACAAAACCCTTACAATCCCAAAGAGCTGATGCGAAAAGTGGAGTTGCCCTCGGAGAAGGTCACAGACGAATCCGATTCCGACATTCTCCGGCCTCGCCGAAGCCGGTCGTGGTGGGCCAACTGGGCGTAGTACTCAATGCTACCCTTTTCCGGCCAATTGCCGGCCGGAAAGTAATTACCGGTGGTCTCCCACCATTTCTTGACCGGTTCAGAGAAACGGTGGTGCATTTCCAAGGTGAAGACACGGGCATTGCAGCTGTGTGACACCCAAATCGAGAACAATGTGATCAAGAAGATGCAAAAAGACTTCATTCTCTTTTTTGTTCCAGTTGCATATGGTATGAGTGGGAAGGTAATCAAATGAAGGACACTGTATGGTCAAAGGTTAAAGTTTGAAAGAAACCCTAGTCTTGGAATGGGAAAAAGATTGTGGGTTAGCTTTCTGGAGAGAGAGAGAGAGAGAGAGAGGAGGGGGTTTGGTTCAGTGTAGTATCTTTGTTTGAGACAGTTGAGGAAGTTAGGTTTTTTTGCTTCAGCAGCTTTTTGTAGTGAGTTTCTTTTCTTTTTTATTTTCACCCGCGCAAAATAGGTTGATATTTGATAATGCATCCACCAGGACAACCGCGTTCCAGGTATGCGAGTTTGTATTTGAGTAACTTCGCAAGTTCAAAGTACGAGGTTGGTAGATTAAGGCTCCATTCCAAAGACCTTTTACAAGTAGGTTATTTCACATTTTCAAACTAAAAAATAATATAAATGAAAAATATTTTTTAATTTTTTTTGCATCGTAGTATAAAAGATCTTTTAAACAAGATCTATATCGTATATTTTTAAATTTTAATAAGTCGATAATTTTCGAGCTTGAAATTGCCTTTTTAAAAAATAAAGACATTTTTTTGATTATGGAACGGATCCTAAGATTGACATCTGAGTTTGCCTTTGATTGTTCGCACATTTAGAAAATGTGGGTTATTTGAAAATCTGTCATTTTACAACCTATTAAATAGAAATACTACAAACAAAAACCCGTTCAATACCATCGAGACAAATCAATAATTTAAAAAAAAAAAAAAGAAGTGACGCACAATTAGTAGTAACTGTAATGGGTTCATTTATACTAGTAGTCGAGAACTACAGTAGAATTATTGCCAACCAGTTAAGAAAACTCAAGTCAAGAAAACAAGGATGGGAACCATCTAACCAAACAAAGTAGAGGGCCATCGATAAGAGCAAAAAACCAAACACAAATACCCTCAGGCAACCTGTCAAAACAAAATGCAAGGGCTGTACTTCCAATTCCAAACAAGGCAAAAGGCCAAAGGACCCGGACCCCAGAATACCCATCCCTAGATCCATGTCCAGACCCCGAAATACGCGTTAGTAGATGTAATCGTTTAACCGATTGGTATTGGTTTCTCTCATGTAGACTTTTTTGTTTTGTTTAGACGGCCATGATATCTTACTCAGCTTGCGCGTACTTTAATTAATTCACTTTTCGATCCGATTAACGGCAGATCATTCACGCTGGGAATTTATGTTTTTTTTTTTTGCCACAAGGGCAAAGTTGTATTTTGTTACTGTGGGGGAATGGGGATGGTCTCCCAGCCTTGGGGAACTGTGGCCACCTAATGCCGGGTGCTAAGGCTCGATACTATCGAGATCACATGAGCAATCCTCGGCCGTTTGGCCTCAGTTACACGAGAAGACAAAACTCATCGGTAATACTCAGAAAAAAGACCGAAATACCCCTGAAACGGCATGCTCTTTTAACTGATCTCGGCAAGGCAAACCACAACTCTATCGAGCAAAAAGTAGATTTTCTTGGCCGTGTAGCCCTGGATGCTCGTGAAAACACGACCTATCGATGATTATTGATTGGGTCCTCTGCCTTAACCTTTAGTTGATGATAGCCCAAACGAAGAACAATTTTGCACTAACACCCTTGCTCCTTGTAGTTGATCAAACAAATCATCAACTCTCCGAAGTGGATACCTGGTAACTATCAATCACCAACCGGACTAATCCACTCACCAATCAGACTAACCTTTGAGTATCTTTCATATAGACTGCACATTGAATTCTCCTGAAAAATGATTTCTTTGTTTTTTTTTTTTTTGTATGTATGTTGACACAGGACCCACGTCTAAGGCCTCGAAAGGATTACAAAAATTGGGCAAATCATGTCCCACAATGTCGTTTCTTTAGCCGACCGAAGTCAATACTCATTGAATTGCCTTGGATTTGGCTTGGTTTTGGTATCCAAAAATGAGTGAACTCACCTGCTAAAAATGGGCGAACATTCAATTTGTGTGTGATCCACGTCAAGTTTCATTTCAATCGATCATACCCGTTCTTTTTGAAAAATTATAAAAAATTTCGTAAAAATCAGATCAATCTCATATCGATAAATACCAAAATCAGAAAATACTTTACTTTGATTCATAAATCTAGTTTAGTTTAGAATTTTAGACCAAAAGCTAAATGCTTGGATCGAATACTTACGACATCCACTTGAGTTAGATTTTTTTGTAAAACTAGTTAGATAAATAAAAGAATGTGATCGTTGAATTAAAATTCGATGTGGGCATCATACGAAATATGGTCTTCCACTATTTTGGCCGTTAGAATAAATTTACTCTCAAAAAATAATGTGAACCCAACTTTCCAAAGAGTCAATGACCAAAGTTTTCGTTTGTATCTATTCATTTCCCCAATGTGTAAATGACCAAAACACCTTTTTGACAAAATCTGCCCCTGGAAATGGACTCCTCTCTCTCATTTGGGAGTAAAAGTTAGGTGTTAACTGGGAATGAATTGTTGCTCCACAGTAACGTCAATTTCATCACCAAACACAATAATTTAGATAGCTTTTTGTGTGGTGAATGACGTGTTTTACTAGCTTCCTGTTAATTGCGTAGTAATACTTGAGATTCGGTCGATGGTCAAGGTCGGACACTTAAGCGTTTGAACAGTGCTACACACAGCAATCTGTGCACAGATTTCGTTGTGGGGCCTACCACGGATCCCACACAAATCATTCGAACCGTTCATTAAATGTAAAATATTTTTTCAAGGGTTCCCGTAAAAAATAAGCTTAATCCAATACCTATAGGTTACTCCAAGGTTGGATGAAGCACTTATAGGTATTGGATTAAGCTGTCAAATAAGTTAGCTTAATCCAATACCTAAAGTTATAAGCTTTGTCCATTTTGGTGTTTTTTAGGTTTTGTGTTGGTTCCTTACCAACCTTGGATTTTTAGGTGTTTTTTCTTGGTCCGGGCTCAGCCTGTTGGACTTATTTCAGTTTCCTCCATGTGGTTAGAAGAAGAGGGTTTTGGATGGTCAGATCGATGTATCTATGGCTCTATTAGCTCTGTACTTTGTGTTATGAGTTAATGAATCTATCTTTTTGCCGTTTAAAAAAAAAAAATCTCACTTCTATGTAAAATATTTTCCACTCTTGAAGAAATTATTATTTTTAAAAGACTTGACGAAATTAATGAAGGAATGAGTTTTGAGGGGAAGCTCACTTTTAGGCCTATATTTTACTTTTTTCGCAAAGTTGCAGCCTACCCTTCTTTTGATTATTAAACAAATTATTTGCAAAAGAATCAAAAATTAAAAACTTGAATGAACTCATTTTCTTCTTTTCTCACTCAATATTTTTTATTTATTTATAGAAATTTCATCTGACCCAATTCAAGCGCACACCCCATTCTTTCTAACTTATTTGACAGTTTGATTTTGTATTTTTGTTCATCTTTGTTGATTTTCTTGTTAGAGATTTGCGTCGTATTTTTTGAATTTATCATTCGTCTCGATGAGATGAATATAAAAATTAAAAAATTAAAACCAAAATAAAAAAATTTCACGGCGGAAGAAATAATACAAATAGTTGATATGTTTTGGTCCAAAGTGTTGTCTTATATAATTTTTTTTTCATCATTAGTCCACTATTTTTTTATTGTTCTGATTTCTCTTGTCGAGGCATTTAAATCCAAATATTACGATCAGTAAAGCTAAACAAATAATAATAATCAGGGAAAAAATATCCAAAAAAAAATAGCTTGGAGAGGTTTTCGATATTTTCCCTCTATTTTCTTCCAACTTTCACACTCCTTTCCTTTTTATGCAGCAAATAAGTATTTTTTCTTGGTGTATATATGTGGAGCCCATGGCTACCCATTTTTCATTGTTGGCTGTTCTGCCATTGATTTGTTCGTTTTCTTCTCTATATTACAGGGGGTTTTCCTGCCAAAATCGAGAGAGAGAGAGAGAGAGAGAGAGAGAGAGAGAGAGAGTGGAAACTCTCAAACCCAGTTCAAGTTCGTTCAATCAGCCCACACACTGATTCAGAAAAACCTCACCTTTTTCTTTCCCCTCTCTCCCACACTTCAATTATCTGTTACTCCACTATTCAGTATACGTATGCATCTGTAAAAAGTTTGGTTTGATAGATCTATTGATCTAACACTTAAAACCCCCACATGGGTTGCTCTATTCCAGTCAGATCGCAGTCGTTTTCGTTTGGTTTGGTTCAGTAGCCGCCTAATCACACTGTAAGTATTCTTGCTTCTGTTCTTAGGAAATCAAAATATGTGATTGGTGTTGTTTATGGCTTTTCCTTTATTATTTATTCATTCTTCTGGCATTAGAATTTTCTTGGTCTTCATTCTGTTGGCCAAAACTCTTTTTCATGCCTAATTTATCCAAATTTAAGAATTTTTAGGATTTGGGTCCTGGTTAATTTCCTTTCTTTAGCTTAAGAAAGGAATTGGGTTTTGTTGTCTGGACCCTTTCTTATGAGTCCTGTGATCTTAAGTCCAGATTATTGTTTTTAGCCCCTGCTATTGGCCACGACACTTTTTCGTCCCACCTATAGTGAAATTTAAGTGTTCTCTGGATTTCTTTTTTGTAACTCAGGTGTCCGGGCCAGCTTCTGCGCACCTTGACTAATCCTCGGGGGCCAATCCCACCGCTCAGTTGCTAGGAGAGTTCTCAGAATTTCTTTAAGTAAGAAAGGAATTGGATTTCGGTGTTGAGACACTTTTTTTCTCATTTACCTGGTATATTGAGTTGAGTTCTCTCGGGAAGAAATATACTATCTTCTATCAGTTCTGTGATCTTATGTCCAGGTTATTGTCGTGGTTCTTATTCTAATTTCTCTTCTTTAACTCCTTATTACAGTATTATTGGTGGTCATTCTCGGGAGAAGGCTTGTTGTAAGTCTCCTTCGGTTGGAGAACTAATAGCATCCGTGTGAGATGTTGAGGCAGTGGTGGTGGATCTTGGTGAGATGAGGGATGTTATCAAGGTTGATAAACTTTTTAAGGGCTTGCTGGTGTCCGTTATCTGACCTATCCGCAGCGTAATAGTTCAGATGTAGGTGGTAAACAAGAAGGGCTCCTATGGTACAAAGACACCGGGCAGCACTTGAATGGCGAATACTCCATGGCAGTTGTCCAGGCCAACAATTTGCTTGAGGACCAGAGCCAGATTGAGTCTGGCTGCTTGAGCTTGCTGGATAGTGGGCCGTATGGAACCTTTATTGGAGTATACGATGGTCATGGTGGGCCTGAGACCTCACGCTACATCAATGATCACCTTTTCCCGAATCTCAAGAGTAAGATCCTCCCCGTGACCAATTTCTTGACGTGATAGGTCTTCTCTGATACACGCGGAGTGTAATCAATATATATGGAATTTTAGGTTTTCACCCTTCCTTTTTGTTTGTTTCCCGTATTTACTTGCCTGGATTTGAGCATAGGATTGGATTGTAAATCCAAGGGAACCACATACTTTCTGTCTGGCTGAAACTTTTGCAGTCACGTTTCTATGTCAGTCGAATATGGAATTCCATAAAACATTCAATAGATGATAACTTGGGGGATTTGATATTACTAATCTGATTACTATTAATTTGATGGTGTTACAAAAGGGCCCTTATTGCTGTGGTCTATAAATTGAATTACTTGTAGGAATAAGAAGAGTAAGTGAATTCGACCTGATTGCAGTCCGTTTCAGGAGTCATTAGTCATTAGAATCACAATCCGGATACTTTTTCTTGTAATACCTATTTTGCAACTGGGTTTTAATGTTTGTGATATGGTTTTTATCCCGGATGGTTGAATTACTGTTGGTGCTTGGCAGGATTTACTTCCGAGCAACAGTCTATTTCAGTGGATGTGATTAGGAAAGCATATCAAGCAACAGAAGAAGGGTTTCTCTCTCTTGTTACTAAACAGTGGCCTATTAAACCTCAGATTGCAGCTGTTGGGTCTTGCTGCTTGGTTGGTGTGATCTGTGGTGGGACCCTTTACGTTGCCAACCTTGGTGATTCTCGCGCTGTTATGGGGAAACTTGTCAAGGCAACTGGAGAGGTTATTGCCATCCAGCTGTCAGCAGAGCATAATGCAAGCATAGAGTCTGTCAGACAGGAGTTGCATTCTTTGCATCCAGATGACCCTCAGATTGTAGTTCTAAAGCATAATGTATGGCGCGTAAAAGGCTTGATACAGGTTAGTTGTTTGCAAATAGATACTGATGTTCAAATTGACCACGGCCTGCTTAATTCTCATTCTTTCTAGTCTTTGCTATTATGTTTCATTCACATAGTAAAACTTGTCATTTGTGCAAGTCAAATTAAGAGTGTGAAGCATTTATCAACATCTGTGAATTGCCTTCTTTAGTGGGTTTAGGGGGAGTATACGATGATGAATTCAGCGGGTTTAGCTGGTCCTTTACCCTTACTATTGGTGTCTGTTTTGTGAAGACTTTTTAGGGTATCTTTGGCTTTCACAGTGTGGAAATGTCATGCTAATATTAGATGGTTGAATAGTGCGCTTAAAATTGAATTGAGAGGTGAGGAGTTTCATTGGCATCCACTTTGACTTCAAAATGATTTTGTGGCTAAGAATTTCGACGATGCGTGGTAGCTGGTTTTTACCTTTCAGTTCCCTTTTTGTTTTTTGTCTTTTCCTTCCCCACCCTCTCTTCATCAAAGCAAATAAGTTTTGGCATTAGTTTGACTACAAACCATTGTTGCTGTACCCTTGGCTTTAGGTTCTACACAAATGACTAATTCGTGCTCCCATTATGGTGCCATGATTGGTAGGATTGTACAATGTGTCGTTCGACTATTCTTGCATTTCGACTTCTTTGTCTCCTGAGTCCTGAGTGATCTATTTTATTTTTGATTTGTAGTTTCCTTCTTTTGTCACTTCCTAGACTGTGTGTCCTTGGAAATCTGTATATGTACAGTCTTGAAGTTATTTTATGCTTCTGGTGATTTGGTTTTCTTGAGAAGTTATTCTGAGCTTTTAATATGTCACCTAAGGCTAAGGATTTGCTCTCCTATTTTAAATCAATTGCTCAGGTTGTGAGGCAACATCTAGGGAAGCATTACATCTTGACAAAGCATGTGCCTTTGAGCAAATTTATCACCTCAGGTTTCAAAAATGACTAATTGCTGCCTTACTGTCATATCATACTTTCCATTTTTCCAATCAACTTGTGGCCGATATTCTTGTACTTGTCTGCCATAGGCTTATTCACAGTGGAAGGCCATTGTGTAAGTTGTGTTGTCTTTGGTCTGTGTCACCCATCTGGCAGTTTGCCATGTTAGCTTATGTGCTGCTTCATGTCTTATGTCATGCTAACCATGAATTTATTTTTTTTATACAAAAGCGAGCACTATTATCAGCTGTTACGGATTTACTGTTGAATTTTTTTGGAATTGTTTTTATTTCTACCCTGCTGGATGATTGCGGGTTTTATGTTGTAGATTTCTAGATCAATTGGTGATGTTTACCTGAAAAAGGCTGAATTCAACCGGGAGCCTTTGATTGCTAAGTTTCGCCTTCGTCAACCTTTCGAAAGACCAATACTGAGCTCCGAACCATCAATTTCCGTGCATGAACTTCAACCAGATGATCAATTTCTCATATTTGCATCTGATGGTTTATGGGAGCACCTTAGCAATCAGGATGCAGTAGATTTAGTACAAAATCACCCCCGCAGTGTAAGTTGTTGATATTAACTTGGTTCTAATTCTATTGAGTATTGACTCTAACAATTGCTTTGCGGTGTTTTTAATTCCTGGATGCTACTCGATGCATGATTGAACCATTGGGTTCTTCTCGATAATCATCTTTACTCGTGTTGTAATCTCTATTATTGGGGTTTTGAAAAGCTAAATTTGATATCCTTATAGGCTGATTTTGGGTCATGGATTTTTGGAGGGATTCACTAGTTGAAAGTAAGTTTGACATGGATAGCGAAGAAATAACTTTAGCTTCTTCACTCCGTTATCTTATTATGTTATCTTCAAATACTCCTTTCCCACCATAAGTTCCTCTACAAATTTATAATCGAAATACGACTGTTACTATATATCTCGAACCATTATGGAAATAGCATCAACCAGTTGGTTATGCACTTTTTGCGGTCTTATGCTGCGAAAGCATTGGCTGCTATGGTACGTGGACTATTCTAAATATGTTTTTGTATGTTACATGTTTCCACTATTGTAGTTGGACCGTTCACCTAGGAATCACACATAGACGTAGTAATTCAAATTTACCCTAAAACTGTACTTAAAACACCAGTATAATAATGCATGAAATGCTCTGGTACCATTTTAATACAATTCATTCAAGAAAATAGATGGAGTATTCTCAGGAATAGACATACTCCTATTTTGTTGTGTCCTGGAGTCATTCATGTCAATAGGAATTGTACTATCATCATCATCATCATCATATTATTATTATTATTGTTATTATTATTCGGCTTTAGCCACATAGTATTAGGTTATGGTGACAAATGAATAAGAAAACAGGAGTTATTTTCGGACAATTGAAGTAAAAGAATGAAATTTCCCTTGATGCAGGGAAGCGCTAAAAGGCTTGTGAAAGCTGCACTGCTAGAAGCAGCTAAGAAAAGAGAAATGAGGTACTCCGATTTGAAGAAGATCGAACGTGGGGTCCGGCGGCACTTCCATGATGACATTACCGTCGTGGTTGTGTTTCTTGATTCAAATCTTGTGAGCCGAGCCAGCTCCCTTAAAGGCCATACCGTGTCGTTGAGGGGGGGTGGTGTACATCTACCTGCAAAAACTTTGGCCCCATATTCTACAGTTACAGAAATCGCTACTACTTAAATGAAATCGACTTTTTTCGTCTACTAGAATATCATCCTTCTTCAAATAACTTGTGAATTCCATTTGCAGATTCACGAGCGATAAAAGAAGGTTCTCACTAGGATTTTATTCTTTGTATGTTCAATGTAACATTTAACTTGGGACTGGTATCTTGCTGAGTTTCTGATAGAGGAAAAAGATAAATGTAAGAATCAGGGAAAGGGGGGTTCTAAGGAGAGATTTCTTTATGGAAAGACTTATCTTATTTCTACTTGCTGTTTTTCCTTACCACTTTGTTCCTTTTCTTTGTGAGGACTGGTATCTTGCTGGTTGTTGTATGGGCTCTGATTTGCATGGAAGAAAGGGAAAGTTACGGTACGTAGTGTGTAACATAGAAATGTTTCGTAATCTTAGGTGCGCTCAAGTTGGTCTGTACATCCGATTATGAAAAGAAAAGGAAAGAAATGTTATGTAGTTATGAATAGGTGTGTACTCTAAAAAAGTTAAGTTATGAAAGTTAGTTGTGAACTTTATGTTCATTTGTTTTGTTTTTGTTTTTTTGTTTTTGTGATTTTATTTGTTACGCATTTGTGTGTGTGTGTGTTAATTTGGTAACGACTTTTTTGATAGTATAGTTGGGACAAAGGAGAATGTAATCCATCCCTTGACCAATTTTTAGATTGGTTTGAGCTTTTCCATTCTCACGGCAGTGTATAAGGGCTTCGGTATTATTATGGTGAGTTATGAATAGGTGTGTAGGGTACGCACATATTCTCAATTTTGGTTAGATATGAAAATATTTGTATTGGTTACGAATTGTTGTTGTTAGTTATGCAAATTTTAGTTAAAAGTTTGTACTAGCCTTCTCCATGGAAGAAACAATTTGCCTCTTTCTATTCCAAATTACAGAGAATACAGAAGTGGAAGCATTTGGTTTCAGAAAATAGGTGCAGCAGCAGTCAAACAATGTGCAGCCAAATCCTCATTCAAACTGTATCCTCCATTGTTCCCCCAATGTCTTCTCATCTATATCAATGGATACACTACTACTACTACTAGCTTCAAAACACCTCAAACTTGTGCTTTGAAATGAGATGCTATACATATTGCCGTGAAGTCTCGGAATCCGTAATCCATCAACACTCAAAAGGCTCTAAGGGTCATTGTGCTCTGTCGATCGAGGATTCCCTTGATCAGTTGGCTGCCGGGATGTGCTGGTCGATCTCCAACGGGGTTGATTGTGAATGGAGTTCTCTGCTGAGTAGAGGGCTGCCTCTAGCTCTTGCCATACTTGGGTCATAGTCGGGCGTTTTTTTGGTACTTTCGCGCGACGCATCTTAGACCAAGTTGCCCCATTTTCAGCATCATCTCGGAGTTGTAAGGCTCTAGTAGAAGATTAGCATCTAAGATTTCCTCAACTATGCCTCTCTCCAAGCTTGGCCTTGCCTGCATGTTGAACAGAACAATGAATTCCCATTTTCAAATGTTTGTCCACTTCAATTGCATTTGATACCAATATGGCAAACTTGGTGTCAAAAGAAAGAAAACATGTTTCGTTTCTCACAAAATCTCACCATTTTTGGTAAGATAGCAAAACAAATAGTTCCCTTTCACAATGGTTTCACACGATTGCTAAACCAAACATGAGATTAAAAGTTAACTTTTACTCCATTTCCTTATAGTTTCTCCCAAATCCCTTAACCAACTGGACCTGTACCCATCTAGTTGCTATAGATTGTTCCAAATCAATGTGCTTTTTTAAGCTTAATAACTTACCCATTCAATAATGTGTTTACTAGATTGGCTTCTAGTTTTCTCCACAGCAGGCCTGGCAGCAACCAGTTGCAGAAGAATGACCCCAAAGCTGTAGACATCACTGAAGGGGCTCAAATGCAAACTTGAGCAATAGGCAGGGTCAAGGTACCCAGGTGTGCCTTTGATTTGGCTGCTCACATGTGATTTGTCCCCAATAGGACCTGATCTTATTAACCCAAAATCTGAGATTTTAGCCTCAAATCCTTCTCCTACTAGGATGTTACTTGGTTTTAGGTCCCTGTGGATTATGCTGGGCTTTATCCCTTGATGCAAATGAGCTATGCCTGCAAGAAGTGTACAACAATGTCATAGTTAGGAAAATAATTAACGAAATAGGAATTCTGTACAGTGATCTGTACAGAATGATGTGACGGTGATATTTTCGCGATCATGAGCTACAATGATAATGCTTTCGTTTCAAATTAAAAGACTAGAAAAGACTTATGTATGCAAGTCTTTGTTTGATTAGGATTATACCCCATTTCATGCTTGAGGGTTATGTGTTCAAGACTTACACCATATATCGCATGGTTGAGAGTGCATTTCGGGACAGAGAACAGAGATTTAAGAAACAACATAACTCCTGATGGACGCGAAACCTACCTTTTGTTTCTCCAATGGCGATGTTAACTCTTTCCCTCCAGCTTAAGGTCCTCCCTCCCCTCCCTATACATCCATAATCAAGAAATTTACAAGCTATATAGTGAAGAAATCTTTGACAAAAAAGAAAAGTAAAGAAAAATGTTATGGGTTAGTAGGAAATGGCTAACAGATTGAAACTTACCAATAATGTAATCAAGTAGTGAACCATTTGGTACACAGGGCCGGCCCAACCGCAAGGCCTAAGAAGTCTGGGCCTTGGACATCCAAAAAACCTCAAAAATTAGGGGCACTCTTATTATTTTTACTATTAGGCTTGAGTAGGGGTCTTTTTAGCCCAATAGGGAAAAAAATGGCCCGATCTGATTTTAAAAAAAGGCCTAGAAAAAAAAACTTCATTTAGTCTAAAAGCCCAAAATAAATTACACAACATTCATTAGACCTAAAGGCCTAATATAAGACCCATAATAAAATAAAAAGGCAACTAGAACAAAAAGGTGCTCTCGTCTGCATTTGAGAGGTAGCACCGTAGCAGCCTACTGGGTCTTCGTCTTCTACAATCAATTTTCCGATTGGGTTTTTCAGCAGGCCTGGGGTTTCCCGACTGGTAAGAACCTGGGGCTGTTTAGTGTTCTCTCTCGATAATCGATTAAATGGAAGGGGAAAATGAATTGGGGTTTATATTAATCAGCTTGTTGTTCTATGTGTCTTTAAAGGCACATTTTTTTCATTAGGTCTTGGACACTAAAAACTCTTGGGCCAGCTCTGTTGGTACATATTCATAGACCAGTATTTCCTCTCCTTGTAGCCCTGTTCAAAGAAAAACCTTCCCAATTGATTGCAAATTTGGTGAATCTGAAACAACAGATTTAGCATTTTTTGGTGCATACCAGGCTCTTCACAGAATCCCACCAAACCCACAAGATTTCTGTGCTTAACTTTTGATAGCAACCTCACCTCTGTTTCAAGAAAACTACAACCACATTCATTAGGTACTCTGAAAAGCCTTTTGGAGCTCTTTTCATTTGCTTTCACATTCCGATTTCATTTGTCGTATATTACTGCAGCCGTCCAAAAATGTTTTTAATGGGTCTTATTCGAATCTTTCAAAAATTTGTATCATTGACCATCGAGATGCGTTTTCTTTCTGCAATCAAGTGAAGCTGGGTCCAAAGTCAAAAAGGCCTATCATTTTTCTAACAAGTTGATTTTCTCCAATCAGTTTTTTAGAAGCAGTTTAACGAGCGAAAAACGAAAACGACACAAAACCAAAAGTGCAAAATTATTGGAGGTTAACCGTTTCGGAATTCGTCGGTGCTAGTGAAGGAATTAGCATGGGCCTTCTTGATTGCAAGGGTTCCCTCCCCATCAAATTTGCCTGTATAAACATTTCCAAATGCACCGGATCCAACCAAGCAATCCGGGCTGAAATTTCCGGTGGCTTTCGCCAATTCTACCAATTGGAATCGCCTCAAGAATCGCCTCAATGTTACTTCCTCTGCATCCAAATTCCCTGAATTTTTTTTGGCACCAAAATCGATCGATTTGTGAAGTAACGTAACAAAAAATCTCTGTACATAGAGGGATAGGATAACTGCTAACATTTAACACACAATGTTTGGTTGCAGTTTTCCAATTCTGGTAGATAACACTAGGAACTTCAACAAACTTTGGACTGTGTGGTTCAGATTTGGACTGTCTCGTCCTGTCCAAAAAGTTGGACCGGAGAGAATCCAAACCCTTCTGAAAAACAGCAAACTGAATACAGAAGTACGTTTGAATTTCGAAAACTTAGTAGGGAAAAACCTTCTTGTTCGGAGCGGTGCCTGCAACTGCGGTAGAGTTTGGTCTTGAGAAAGAAGCACAAAAATGCACCAAACAAGATGGCTAAAATGCCAAAGGGAAATCCCCACCATATGTGTTTACGGCTAAGTACTGAATTATGCATTTCGGATGGCCCAATGCTCAATGCTTGTGAAGCTTCACTTGAAGAGTTTGTCTGATCCATTCTGATCATTTGCTCGCTATCTTCCCAGAAAACAGAAAGCCTGTTTCAGTCCAATATGGCATATGTTTGTATGTATAAATACATATAGACCGAGCGAGGGGGAGGGGGATACAGGCACGCGCGTATTGTGTCAAATCAAAAAGGAAAATGTTGCCGCAGTGTTTCCCCACATCCCTCGTGCTGTCTATATAGATACACATTGACATATAGATGTGTATGCATGTTTTGTACTATGCATCATGCAGTTAAATATATCATGGTCTTGGTATTACGTACCTATTTTAAATAACAATATCAAGACATGTAGGGGTAACGGTCGCAGTGTATAGGCAAAGACTATTGAGTGGTATGTGTAAAAATCATTGACAGAGAAATTGAAGTAGCTGAATTTACTGTATTGGTCGTATCAGCTTTGAAGCGAGACTTGTACCGAATATGAACGGTACATACTCGATTTGACAAGTATGAGATTTTTAATGTCGATGGAATTGGTATTCGGCCTATTAAAGTAACGGACTCAGAGGAATAATCTCATTGTTCACTGGCCGGAAGAATTATTCAATTTAGCATGCGTTGAGAATCAGATGTCATTTTCTAAGATCAGCACATATCGGATTTGTTGCACGGAAATTAATAAAAAAGAAGTATGTTTATGGACCTATGGTATACCTAGGAGTTCCATAAATTGATATGTAGTTTTTTAGTGTATGTTACGCATATACGGAGTATATATATTTTTGGATGGAACACTTTGTTTTGGTTAGTTACGCAAGGGTATACCTTGGAAGTACATGGTTTCGAATAGTTTTGGAGGATGATATGCATCTTTTTGGTATTTGGTACGCATGTTTTTTGGGTACGTATTCTCAATGGGTCTCGCTCCTCTCTAGTCCAAACCACGAGAAAGTGCAGAATAGAACCATTTATTGGTAGATTCAATAGTTTGGATTTTTTCATATACTTTTATCGGTAAGAATATACTCTGTTTACACTCAGTTTTGGCCAAATTCTAAAAAGAACTTTGTTAATGGATTAATGGCCCAAATGTTATTTTGGGCCTTGGTAGAATTAGGCCTTGATTGAATTGGACATTTGATAGAAGGGCTGAATAGAGTTTAAAAATTGATTGGACCTTATTAGTTTGAAGCATGACCCAATTAGTTAAAGCCCAAGCCCAAATCAATAAAGGCCTAGGTTCATTGTCAAGCCTAGGCCCATGTCCAATTGATTAAAGGTCCAAATTCGTTTTTTAGGTCTGGGCCCATTTTGTAAAGTCCTAGATTAATCAGGTCTGCACAAACAACTCAGGCATGCACAAGCAGTTGCAAGCAGCTCAAAGGTCTAGAAGGATCTCTCTAACAATATACAAGCAGCTCAAGGCCTGAATGGTCGTCATCCTTCAACGTGAAGCAAGGACACATGGCATTCATACCCATATGGCCTAAGCAGCTCAATTAGGCCTGTACAAGCTGCTCACAAATAGCTTACTTAGGCCTGATTGGTCCTTTGTTGCAAGAAAAGAGGGCACAAGTTCCAAAAATTCTCTTTGTCTTGAACCTTCCTGCAGAAGGAACTAATTTAGGAGCATCAAGGGCCTCACAAAGGACGAAAAATAGCTGAGAAGTCTGCTTTGTTTGGTTCGTATTTTGAAAAGTGTTTTGAAAAATAGTAGGGGTAATAAGTGGAGAGAGATAGAGAGAGAAATGTTGGAAGTATGGGGAATCTAGGAGTAATTTTTTGAAAAATTCTTTTTGAAAAGGGAAGAGAACAAGGCATTGATCTTTACAAAAAAAATTGGCCTTTAACCTTAAAAGTCCTAAGATTCTCCTTTTGGCAAATATTCATGCAAAAAGAGGCAATTCAAGGCCTAAATAGTTGCTTTCAGGCCTAAGGTAAGGCATGCAGTTGAAGTTCTGGAGTAAAGAGTAAGGCTTGGACATGTGACAATCACACATTGAACTAGGCCTGTTAATGGGATCGGATCCGGATCCGATAAGACACAATTCGATCCGGATTCGATAAGACTCAAATCCGACAGTGAGAATCCGGTTCCGATCCGGAAACTTTTTTTACTTAAAAAATTTTAGCAAAAAAAAAAAAAAAATTCAAAAAGATACAATTTTTTTTTTCAAAAAAAAATTATTTTCCGAAAAAAATTTAAAAAATAAAAAATAAAAAATAAAAGTAAAAATAAAAATACAACTTCTTAAACATTTTTTTTTCAAAATAAAAATTTTACTATTTTTAAAAAAAAATTAAAGTTCGGATTTGAATTGATAACGGATTTAATCCGATCCGATCTAAATCCGATCCAGATCAGTATTGAATTACCGAATTCGAATTATCGGATCAATGTTATCGGATTCAGATCCGGATCGAATTTTTCGGATCGGATCCGGTCCATTGACAGGCCTACATTGAACCATTCTAAGTAGCTTAAGCCTGGAATGGACACTTGGCAGCCACGCATGAGGGCAAGAGGAAGCAGCTCAAGCCCTGGAACTTCTGTCTATAAATACCAGAATTAAAGGCCTTGGCAAAGATCCCCTACACCAACAAGCCCAATGCTTACCGAATTCATCTTTCATTTACTTTCCAGCAAAGTGTTGTATTACCTTTAATCTAGCCCAGCCTAGATCTTGTCTTTCATTTCCTTGTACCTAAGTTTTTTTAAGCCGTTTAATAAAGTTTGTTTTATCTTTATCTTAAGTCATTTCCTTTTCATTTCCCATTTTCTAACAACAGATAGGAAATTTTACGTCATTTTCATTAAGGCAAACTACGAACCATATACAGCCATACCCCTTTGGTTGTACACAATCCGCTCAATACGAAGTTAGATTTGAGGCACGCAAGCCTTAAACAACAGTTTGGACTGTCCTGGCACGCCCGCAACGCAAGCTTACTTAGTTTTGCTCGTTTTTCAGCAGAACACACTCTTACCGGTAAAATAGAAAAAATACATCCAAACCGTTGATTGTAGCAAATAAACGGTCTTGATCAGGATTGTCTCCTGCTGCACAAAACCATGGGCCGGAGAGGATCCATTTCCATTTTCAATCAGAATTATTTCCTCTTCTAGTAACATCGATCGAATAATTGGGTCTTGGTCTTGTTTATTGGGCGGCAGCTTATAAGGCCAATGAAAGACTGCGACATAAAAATTCTGAAGAAAATAAGAAAAATAAAATGTGAAAGTGAATATACTGAACGGCTGCATCTAAACCTGCTTGCAAAAGTAGGTTGGCTTGAAAACAAAAAGTCTACACCAATCACTTTCAATTTTACCGTCCAAAAGTATTTCGGACGGTCCGGATTTTTAAAAACTCTTTGCAGAGAAGAGTTAAAATCCGGACCATTAATTGCCGAGACGGACGGTGAAATTGAACGCTGTGGTAAAACAGAGCGGTGAGGGTAAACGGTCTAGCCTGAAAATGACCTCCTCACCTCCCCGTCTTGTGTTGTATTGCATTATTATTATGGAGTAGTAGAATGATCCAAAAAGGAATCCAAATATAACTTCACACACTTAGAGCAACT
The DNA here is from genome assembly GCA_019656835.1 of Rhododendron ovatum. Classification (NCBI taxonomy): domain Eukaryota; kingdom Viridiplantae; phylum Streptophyta; class Magnoliopsida; order Ericales; family Ericaceae; genus Rhododendron; species Rhododendron ovatum. The sequence goes on from CM033800.1 coordinate 1,546,312, forward strand.
CGAGCCATTACGCTACTCCTTCCCAAAATTCAAAATCACAATCAAACAATTAAAATGAGTTTTATCTTCTCTCTCAGATTTATACTTGGATATTACTTACAATGGACTGCTAGTCTGCTATTTTGATTACATATTGTAATGGGTCAAATCATGCAAAATGTTTTCCCCTTTCCATGTGACTTGGTTTTATTTTTAGGTTGGTTTGCTTTCTATGAATGGTAATTTACCAAAAAAAGAAAAGAAAAGAGGTTCATCTTGAGTTCAAATGATTTCGGTAAAGTTATAATTCAACTAACTAGTAACTACCGTGTAGAAAAGCAATAAGTGTTTGACCTCCATGATGTCGCATGCTTGAATCCCACGGAAGTCAAACATTCCAAATCTTGAGGCTTCTAGATGGTTTGTCCCATCATTAAGCCATTTTGATAGTGTTATATTTCTCATCTCTTCCAATTACCTTTCCCCAACTTCAAAATTTTGTGTTCTAGAGCATCAATCTAACTCTAGCTAGAGTTTGGATTCACTTAAATTTCTCTTGCAGGAAATCATATCGTGTGACTAAGAGAGGCCCGCGGTAAGGGACATAGACAGTTGGGATCCATAAAATTGGTCCAGATAAATCAAAAAATTACTCACGTAAGAGTGCATATGAAGGTGAAAGCCTAGAGAATAAAATATTTCACAGGTAATATTCCTTGTTTGAAAAAAAAAAATGATAAAGATCTAAATAGTTTATAAGTGCTTATCTAAAATTTCAGGATAAATCAGAAAGTTCTCTTTTTTTGACAACTGAGGAATTCATTGAAAAAGCGAGAAACAAGATACAGGGAACTAGGGAAGGTATACCTTCCGAAAATACAAGTCTAGCAACTAGCTAACATTAAACAAGAAAGTTAGAAATATGCCAAGATTGGCATGAGGCATGACAAGAGCAGGGTTTTGAACAGAGAATCATGTATTATCCAACCACCGGGGTGGTAGTTCAAGTGGCTTAGGCAGTCGGGTTAAAACCCTCTTCTTCCCACCGGCCTTGAGTTCGATTTGACTTAGGATCAGATGGTTGGATTGTGGGGGCTTCATGTCCACTTGCATTTTGGTGGGGTTCTGGTGATGAGTCTGCAACATGGTGATAAGACAAATGTGTCCTCCCCTACTGGATCAACTATGGCTCAAATCTGAACATTCCAGGGCAGGTGGGTTCCCTTATGGTCACGCCCAAGGAAAATCAACTACGCTGGTCGCCCCAGCCCACCTTTTCATTGAGCAAAGAAAATTGTTATTGATTATCCAAGTTTTGTCCAATCATACTAGAGTTTTTTTTTTTTTTTTTTTTTGGGGGGGGGGGGGGGGGGGGGGGGGGGGGGGGGGGGGGGGGGGGGGGGGGGGGGTGGGTGGGTGGGTGGTGGGGGGGGAGGTGGCATTTATTTTGTTACATTGCATATTGCATTACTGAAGTTGGTGGCTCAAAAATATGCAACATGGATCTATTTATTCAAAAATATGCAATATAGATATTGTTTGAAAGATCCTTTAAACGATGCAAAAAAAATACAGTATAAAAAATTATTTTTGTACACATTATTTTTAACCTTAAAAATTGAAAATAAATACTTATTTTTTAAGAAGGTGTAGCGGAATGGACTCAGAGCATCTTTTTGGTGTTTCTTGAAAAGATATAGCATGGTTTGTTCTCTAAAGAGTCAGATTTATGGAAAGAAGACTCTCCAAACATTTGTTTTGGTCGACGGTTTGTGAAACTTATGTTTGGTTTACGTTCACCGGTAAGTAAGATGGGAAAACGATATGAAAACGATGAGCGCTCTTATTTTCAAAGCAGATTGTAAAATATAGCATTTGGTGAAGTACTTATGAAAACAACCAAACAAGACCGCCATTCATGACAAAGATTCAAAATGTTTGAAATTTTGCAAGTGTCTAGAAGGAAGCCTCCATTCTGGAAAGTATTGACTAGTATCACTTTGCTCTCAAATAGGGGCAAACATTACATCGGAAAGCCAAAATCCAAAATTAGGCAGGCAAGCAGTGAGCAAACTTTGAAAGTAACATGCTAGTTGGCTCCAAAATTTCCCAAGGCATTAAAGACTTGGTCACCGTACAGGATGCAATATTTCAGGTGGATATCCGGGTCAGGTTACGTACACCTTAACTGATCCCCTCCCCGATCTGATCAAATGCAGGCCATCCACATGGGAACTAGGTGGATTCACAACCAGTTGTTAAAAGGGTGATTAGTAACATTAAGGGCCGTTTTGTAGCCCACTAGTTTGGGTTGAATTATTTACTATAAGAGGACGATATGACAGAAGGTTGAAATTGTTAAGACGAGAGATTAGTTTATACTTGGTCTAGTTTGTAATTTGTATGGGTGGAAAAAATGGGGTGGGTGATTTTAAAAAAATGACAACTTTAACCCTTCAAAGTTCCATTTCATGCCCAAGTTTGGAGGTGGGGAGAGGTAATTATGGACAGGGCATTTCCGTAAATAGTCTGGTTGCAGATGGACTACTTAGTTTCCGGGATAACTAATCCGGATGTGTGTGTGTATCATACACCGAATTAACTAGTCCCAGATTGGTTAGTTCGGACAATTACTCTATCCGGTCCAGTCACAAAACAGCCCCAAAGGGGACACAGAAGAATTTTCATTCCAAGAGAAGAATTGAACAGTAGCAATAACTCATCACAGAACTAATCAGTAACTCGAAAAGTTTTTATACAGAAAGCTGGTGAAGTACAATGACCAAACTCGTGGTACGTTGTGCTCATACGAAAATGTACAAAGTGATCCGGAAAGTGGTCTATCTGAGTGTTTTCAAGAACAAAACAGAAAAATCCTGCAACTAAAAAATAACCAAAGAGCTCTTTGTGTCCGGAAAATTTACATCAAGACGTAATTACAGATCTCTTCTGCATAGAGGGCAAGAACCATGTCTTACCAGCCACTCATCAATGCATGGTAGGTGGAACATGTGATGACAATGGGGCAAACTTCTAACAGTCTCACCAAGCTGAAAGTCCTGAACATGTAAAATGCAGAGTGTGTGATTAGATAAGGTTATTAACAAGAAAATCTTACTCGCGCACTTGAGCAAGGACATGTGCAACGTGTTAAACATATCAACTGGTCATTCAGTTGGAAGTATATTTAGCGGTTAAAGTTACCGTGTCACTATGCATTAACCTCGCATATTAAATGAAACACCATTACCTTGTTAACTTCGAAAACAACAGAAATGTGTTACAACATATGAATATTTTGCGGTGTCCAGATCCAATACCTGAAGACACACGGAACAGGAGGCTTTCTCCCCGGATGCATCTACATTGTTGTTGCTAGTTATTTTGACCTTCGGGATCTTTTCAACTCTATCTCCAGCCAAACCCTTAGAGCCCCCAGTGTCAAACATATTGGGGATCTCTTCAAAACTTACTTCAACAGCACCCATCTAATCAAACACATTGAAATCATCAGCAAATATAAGTTTAAAAAGTCATCATCAGTATAAGGCTTTACATAGCTTGTGTCTGAGGTGTAAAGTACCTGACTTTGCACTGCACTCAACATGGCCGGACCGATTCTCTCACGCACCAGTCTACCACTTAGAAGGCTTGCAATAACATCAATCTTCAAAAAATTTAAAAGATTCATCAAATGATTTTCAAATTGAGATTTTGCTTTTTAAATATGTAAATATCGGAATAATTCATCAACTAAAACGGAACATGTGTGGGCTGTGCTTGGATTTTGTAGAGGAACTTCACGGGAATGGACAATGAGAAGGAAACAAAGAAATCAATTTGATTCTTTGCCTCATTATCTTCTTATATTGTCATTTGAACTATTCATTCCCCTTAACAAATCCCTCGACAAATCCACGACCCCAACACAGCTATCTTGAAACCGGCCGGAAAAAACGATCGCTTACCAAGTAGAGCAGACACACAATTCCAGATTCATCTGATTGCCAGAGAACAAGTGAAGCTTCGAAAACCTCAATAGAGAAAACAGCTCCAGAGATGGCTCCAACTGCAGCCCCACGCACAAACCCGCTCTCGGTCTCTTGGCCTATCAAAGCTCCCGTCATTGCTCCTAATAAAGTACCCACTGTCCATAACAAGGCAATTCCTCGCATTACTAGCTACTCAGCATAATATTTTCATAAGCAGACAAAAAGTGAAAAACATGCATCGTGTTCCTGTCATTCTATACAAATCTTTGTTTTGATGACACGGGTCAGGGCTAGGTTCCAACAAATCCTCGGGCTAAATCCTTGGGCATATCAACCGCAAGAAGTAAGGAATGAAATTAACCATTAGTCCACCCATTGAAATTGGAACATGAGACCTCCTGATTCTACGCATAATAGATTTGGATGGCCATATCTTTCAACGAACACGTGTGTATCTCATTCTCTTCAACCATCCCGGCTCAAATCCAACAAACAGTAGAGTTAAATCCTTAACCCACAAGGCAGCCTTTTACTGTTCAAAGAATTGAAAGATCAGGATGCTAAGTGGATGTATGGGAGGGATTGTTTGGCTTCATTTTGGAATGTGCGATTGTGATTATAGATTATAGATTGTTCGCAAGGAATTCACAGAATGCATTATTAAACCAGGCATAAGGTAATCCAACGCCACCTCAAATTATTAAACCCCAATTCACATTCTATAAAACCTGGGAGTAAGTGTTAAACATTGAGCCAAGAACACAACCAAATTCCAATCTTTTTCCAACCAAAGACATTGCAATGATAAATCGCCATTTGATCAACAAAACCATAGAATTCAGACTCCGTAACAATCTTTTTTTATTTGATAACTTAACTGTCCAGGCCAGCTCACACGTGCACCTTGACTAATCCCAGGATACCAACCCCACCGTCCGCTAATAATTTGTACTAATCGAAGGAAGAACATCTACTTCTCAAAGAATTTGAAGGCAATGTCTCTAATTAAACACCGCGTATTATCAACCCCAATTCATGATCTACAACCAATTAACCATGATTGCGAAGGGTTGATATTACAGCAAAATAACCTCAAAGGCACAAACTAATACCAGTCTTTTGCAAACCCAGGTCAGAAAACAAATGCATTTTGCAAACCCAGGACAGCAATCTGGAAAACAAATTTGAGCAAAGGAAATATACGTACCTAAAGCGAAGAAGAAGGTGAAAATCGCAGAAAACACATTCCCAATGACCGTAGAGACCCCGAATCTGAAGAATTCTTTGGCTTTATCGATCAAATTCCCGAACGAATACAAAGGCAGGGAATGAGACGGGTATCCATAAACCTCCATCGATTTTACCAAGAACTAGTTTAATTTGCCTTTCTCTGATCGAATTTTGCGTGCATATAAAAATACACACGCATACGTCTGTGTATATATATGGGGTTTACTAAGGGAAGAGATTGGAGGGGATTTTCAATCGAGTATGCTGAGTCGTAAAGAGAAGGTGAAAAGAACCCACATGTGAGAAACGAAACCAACTCGCATTAATTGGCTGCCTTTTTTTTTTCCTTCTTTTTCTACCCTTTCTATGAACGTCTCTCTCTCTCCCCGACGGACCAAATCAAAATGGGTTTCAATGAAGAAATGGTTGTTCAATCAAAGACACGAGACCATGTCAAAAAAAAAAAAAAAAATCAAAGACACGAGAGAGGGAAGGTTCTCGGTTGACAAATTGGAGGTGAAGAGTAGGCGTCCACACGAGATCACAGGCCAAAGTTTATGATTTTATTGTCAAATCACTCGTTTTCTCTCCACGGAGAAAATTAGGAGAGAGATGGGCAGGAGAGAGAGAGCCCCTGGTTGCGAGACTAGTTGATTGGTGGATTTGCTACCCATTAATCAGGTTAGATTTTTGAAGTCAAGTCGCAACAAGAGAATTAGAGTCCGTTCCAGAATACCTCTTAAAAAATAATAAGTACTTATTTTATATTTTTAAATTAAAAAATAATGCAAATAAAAAATAATTTTTTAATTTTTTTTGCACCGTATTAAAGATCTTAATGAGATTTTTCAAATAAGATCCATATTGCATATTTTTAGATTTTAATAAACTTATCATTTTGAGTTTGAAATTGTCTTCTTAAAAAATAAGTTCTTATTTCGCGTTGTGGAACGTGGCCTAATTAGTGTTGATGGTTTGCTTTTGACCAGATTAAGGGTTAGTCTTCTTTTTTTTTTATCAGCGAGGGCTATTCTTGTTAGAGAGAACCCTGAGGGCTAATATGATTGGTTGGCAAGTTTGCTCTCTATTAATCATGGTTCGATTCTTGATGTTAGATCACAAGAAAATAATCATCTAATTCCAATGTTGATGGTCTGCCTTTGACCCGACCGAGGGCTAGTCTGGTTAGAGAAAATCCTGAGGGCTAGTTTGATTGGTTGGTAAGTTTGTTCCTCCTTGAGCAACGTTTGAATCTTAAAGTCAAGTCGCATGAAAATAACTTCTCATGAATTCTCTACTTTCGATGCATATTGTCTGCCTCTCAACGACAGATCGGAGATGAGATTAGTTGAGGTAATTTTGATGGAAAAAAAAAGGAGAGAGAAGAAGGGTATATGTATAGGTGGCAGAGATATTTTCATTGGGTGGGTCCGTTTGTATGTGATTGCGTGTGAGATCTAGACCGTGGAATAAAGTGCTTCTAGTCTTTTAATTGGTTGGGTTGGATCGGATGCTGGAATGTATACGTGTTGCGTGGAGCAACAACCATGAGATTGTGACCGTGACAACATGCCTAGTAGTTGATAACTTGATATGAGTGTGTGAACGCGAGCGCGATCGTGAAAATGTCTTTTAAAATGTATCCTAAACTATTGAAATTCGCGAGAACACAAGAATAGTGCGAGAATTGAGAGTCGGAGGACAGTGATCTCATGTGACTAAAATCTAACTACATAATGATTTTATTTTTTTTGAATTGACCACACTATGAAATTGAAATTGAAATATTAAATGTTAAAATGCATTAGGAGCCTTAAACATTGAGGATCGGTTCCTCGTCAGTACCTCAAAGAAGTTGAACCGTTTAATCCGCTCGTTAGTGGGTCCTTTGTACGCCCATTTCTAAGATCGTTTCACTTTTTAGACACCATCGAGAAAGTCAATTAGGCTAAAAATCATGTTTATCGACTTTAGTTTGTTATTTTTTCAAAGCATATTCGAGTAATCAAAAATGGTAAAATTTCTTTTTTTGAAACAAATCAGAACTCATTTTTCACAACAAAGATGTATTCTAAAAAGCATATCGGTGTTTTTGATCTAAAATGGCACTATTATTTGAGGAGCCAGCCTTGTTTGTTTTGAGATTTCAAAACTCTGGGCACGGTATCTGATAAATTTTCTCCATCTATCTCTCAAATTATTACTCTAAATAAAAAACATCCCACAAAACTCAAAGTATTAGACTGGAGATTTAAAAAAGACAAGAAATATTTTTTGAAATAAATAAGCATGCAAAGAATAAGACGTATTTGGGTGGGCCAAATCAAGGTCCACCTGTGCCTGATTGCGGTCAAAACGTGTACTAATATTTATCAGAAAATTGTATCCTGCATGAGAAAATCTTCTTTACAGTTGTTTCATAAAAAAGAAGTTACGGAGTTTCATCGCGATCGTCTAAAGTATTTTTAGATGATTTAAATATTAATAAAATTTTTCTGAGAAAGAGTTAATTATGATCAATCATAATTGAAAATGAATTTTAGCCATTAATTACGCGAATATACGACTGAGATTGCTCCGCTTCGTGAACTGATTGTTCACGGAGCCTACTTGAAATCCTATCTCATTGTACATATACTATTCCAATTTTGGCATACAATTTCGAAAACCCCATGAATAGTAGGTCAACAAGATCATCCCCTCATACTCTTGCGGCCTTGCCATTATTCCCTATAGCTAGCTACCACCTGTAAAACTTGATTCCATTTCAAAGAGCATGCTAATCTTGATTGCAGTATTTAGGGGTTTTCTGCTTATTATTTATGGTTTCGTTTGTTTTGAAGTAAAATGTTTTTCGATGTAATTTTTTTTTTCATGTAACACGATTTTGCAAAAGACAAAAGTTTAATTTTTATTTTTCGGTGTTTGGTTGATAGTTGGTTGATTGTTGTAAAATGATGTATATATGTATGTACGTATGTATTACATACCAAATTTTATCGTCTTTGATGAGAAAGCACATGGTTAGGTCAAAGGTGGATGAGATTAGAACCATGAGAGAGCTCAATAGAGTAATGTAATTATTAGTCAAGTAGTGAAGCTAAGTTCAGAAAATAACTTACCACCTTTTCAAGAAGAAAACATTTTCAACCATATAAAGTAAAATGTTTTGCCTGGTGTCCTGGTCTAATCCCAAACTCACTAGCCTATAAAAATAATAACTAATAAAATTACAACTCGATATAAATATGTGTTCTGTCAAATGAAATTGCCAATACAAGAAGACTCCGGAATTTGGTCCTTACATTTTTAAATTTCTCTCGTCAAGATAAATAATTAATTCTAAAAATAAAACGTGAATCTTACCAAAAAAAAACTAGAAAAGACGAACAAAATACAAAAAATTTAGGGAGAACTTTGCAAATAGTACGGGCTACAAGAAGTAAATCAGCCTGCTCATAATTTATCATCATCCAAGTGCACTCTCTCTCTCTCGCTCTCTCCCTCGTAACATCTAAACATGGTGCAAGAGATATGGTGACTAAGAACACTTACAATCACGGCAACTATTGTACCTAAGTAAACAAGAACCTACCCTACTCAGGAGAGGTGTTCAGCTACCAAGAAAATTATGGGACCATAACTTCAACTTTCTCTTGCAAAATAGATCCTACCCGACTCGGGAGAGGTGTTGTGCGGCACTATATTGTGCACAATGTTGTGCCCATCTGGGTCGTTGATCTCGGAAATCAACAGTTCGGATTGCCAAACGGGTAAATGGTTGAGATTATGCACAAGACTGTTGGATCCGGTCCATTGATTGCCGAGCACGGATGATCTAGATGGTGATAAGTGCCGAAATAGTAATATTTTGGTCCTCCAAACTACATTTGTTAGTAATTTATATTTGTTACTTGATATATTTTGTTTTTATTTTGTTTATAGGTTGATCGAGCTCATTGTCCAAAATGTTGGATAAAAAGAAGATTCAAAAGAAGTTTGGGTCAAAGTGCAAAGGATTTCAAAGATGAAAATTTTACAGCCACAAATGTATATTTCCATTTGTACGTACGAGAGATCAGGGATGACATTTGTTTTCCTTCAACTGCATGCACCAGGTTGAACAATCAAATGTGTTGCCTGATGGAGTATGTTTAAGGCTACTTACGAGGCAATAGCCATGGGGAACTCGATGTGGAACCACCTTTTTTCGAAAACATGACCGAGCATGTTCCCTCCGGGACGGACCGCATGGAGTGACAGATGCCTACTGCCTGCTTGTCTTTGGAGACTCTCTTCCGATTGACCACATCGATGTCACCGGCTGGAAGCATTCACAGCGATAGTCCTGCTGCCAAATACCTCATGGAACATGGGTTTGATAGAAGAGACTTCATTCATATGGGAGTCATCGTGGTAATCAATCATGAGGGAAACTTTCGCGAATGTTCACCTCCGGAACAAACTATTGGGAGAAGTTGGGCCGAAAGTGATTCATATTCCCAGTGGTGAGAGGCTCTCCATGTTGGATGCTGCCCTGGTAAAATGTCTTCTAGACTCTTAGTCTTTTCCTTGGATTTTCACAGCGAGAGATGCTGATACACACTGTCAATATGGAAAGGCTGAATCCAGAATATCCCAATTGGGGGAATATCTCTCGAGGGGAAAAATAAGTAACCTAGGAGATATTGATGCTCCAAACTCCTTTTCTCCTCGATAAAACAGACTTACTGCAATGGCAAAGCCTCCTACTTTTATCACTTAACGCGATAGTTGAAGCAGCATGTGGGGGGTTTTGTCGCAACTTAAATCACAAGAAAATCGATTTCTGCTAAAAGCTGTTTTTGAACCAAAAGCAAAAGCATAAGTTGTGGCGAATGACTCGCCTAGTTATCAAAATGGAAAAAAGAGGAGAGAGAGAACTAAAAGCTCGTTTTACAGGCTGCAACAACCACCCTCATGGATGATCATAACTTGTAGCTCTGGTGGTAAATTTTACAACGCATTTCGCGAGGAGCCTTTTTACTTTCTTTTCAAATTTCTGGCTTAATACTTCTATTTCAATCTGAGCAGAGGTACAAGAGTGAGGGCCATGATACCATTATTTTGGCCTGCGCTGAATACGGGACTGGAAGTTCTCGGGGCCGGGCTGGGTTGCCAAGTGTCCAACGCCACTGGTGCGCCCTGATATATCACCGCTATGCCTTTTAATTCCCGTTATTTACTACTATTTCGCCTTCTAAATAGCACCTTAAGTTACTACTCTGATTCAGGGGGTGAAAGCGGTAAAAGCCAAGAGCTTTGAAAGCACTCACAGGAGCAATCTGGTGGGCATGGGTATCAAACCGTTATGCTTTAAAGACGGGGAGGATGCCGAGACACTTGATTTGACAGGACGTGAAAGCTACACCATCGACCTCCCAAGTAGCGGGAGAGAGATGAAGCCTGGACAAGACATTCCTGTCCCATCGGACAATGGGAAGTCATTCACATGTACCCTACGATTTCATACCGAGGTGTGAACAAACAAACTCTACATTTTGTCTTTGTAAGGCTTGTTTATCGAAGAAAATGATGCAGAAACAAAAGATTCATGCAAAAATTCTACCAGAATCATGTGCAAAGTTGCTTTTTTCGAGTTATGAGCCACCAGAATCATGTGCCACTTTCTCCCTATGTTCGTGTCACTCAACTATCAGATGTCAATGCATTTCTTCTTTGGTGCAGGTAGAACTGGCTTATTTTGATCATGGAGGTATTCTGCATTATGTCATCAGGAAGTTACTCGGTGATGCAAAGCATCATTGAATCGTAAGTTTCCAAAAGCGGGGCATCACTTCAGAAACAACAAGAAGCATACAAATCTTTGGAATGACCAATGCAAGTATAAGTCACATTCGGAGTTGTGAATTTAGAGTCGAAACTGTTGGAAATTTGAATGGATTAAAGGGCCATTACTACCCCATATTCATGGTGGGGGTTACCTCTATTCATTGTGGGGGTTTTTCCCCCATTCATTCTGCCATTACTCCACGTTTTGAATGCTGGCAGAGGTATTAGGATCATGCTCTGCCTATAAAAGGAGCATTTCACAGCACTGTTTGACACAAGTTTCACAAAGAATTCACTAGCATTCTGATATTGTGTGAGAGAGAGACAGACACTGAGATAGTTCGCCAAGACGTTCTTCGGTGGTGTTCCGACGTTCGTGGTCCGAGCCGGATCAATCCTGGGAGACAGACGCCGAGTAACCTCAACACCCTCCGGTAGGCGGTGAATCTGTTTTAAGGACACCGTGTGCAACACGGGTTTCGGTTCACTAATCCATATTCAGTATTTCTGTTCTCATTTTGATTTGTAGTTTCACTATATTGTAATTCAGTTCTTGTGTAAATATAATAGAATGTGTATTCTGGATCCCCGATTGAAACTTTTGGTTAACAGAAACAGCGTTCATCGAATCATCGGTTCTTGTTACTTACGTACAATAGTTGCACTAACGCTTCACCACATCTCCATTGTTGCCATGAACTGTATGCAACTCTTAAAAATTAAGGAACAAATAGAACTAGGGGTGTAAATGCCGAATGGAACATAGAATGAGTAGAATGGCACGGAAGCGTGTATTAGCCTTAGTAGCTTCGATAATCTTTGAATTGATCTACTTTTGACCTATTTTTCATTGACAAAACTTTATTACTTTTATGGTTGAATTCCACCATCTTCCACTACTTTGAAAATACTCTTTTATCGATATAAAATAGGTTTTGATCCGATTTAAAATGTAGGTGATGCAAAGATTTTTCCAAAACGATGTGTTTTCCGACCTGTTGAGGGTAAAATCATCGTACCTTTGCAAATAATTTTGAATCCAAACTAGTATGGTTAGAAAGTAGACTCATCAAGCTTTTCAACGGTTAAAATCACACACAAATCGAAGTTTGGGAATGCACATGGTATTCTTGAAGTTTGGCCTTGTGTGCGATGCACCTGGGGCACTATGCAATGCGCCTGAGACGCACTTAGATGCGCCCGGGCGCATTATAAAACGACGCCTTTGAAGTTTGGCCTTGTGTGCGATGCACCTGGGGCGCTATGCAACGTGCCTAAGACGCACTTGGATGCGCCCGGGCGCATGTAATTGCTTCTAAGGTGAATTATACGACAACGCCTTTGAAGTTTGGCCTTGTGTGCGATGCATCCGGGGCGCTATGCAATGCGCCTGAGACGCACTTGGATGCGCCCGGGCGCATGTAATTGCTTCTAGGCACATGTAATTGCTCCTGGGCGCATTAAACAACGACGCCTTTGAAGTTTGGCCTTGTGCGATGCACCTGGGGTGCTATGCAACGCGCCTGAGACGCACTTGGATGTGCCCGGGCGCATGTAATTGCTCCTGAGGCGCATTATACAACAACGCCTTTGAAGTTTGGCCTTGTGTGCAATGCATCCGGGGTGCTATGCAATGTGCCTGAGACGCACTTGGATGCGCCCGGGCGCATGTAATTGCTCCTGGGCGAATTAAACAACGACGCCTTTGAAGTTGGGTCTTGTGCGATGCACCAGGGGTGCTATGCAACGCGCCTGAGACGCACTTGGATGCGCCCGGGCGCATGTAATTGCTCCTGAGGCGCATTATACAATAACGCCTTTGAAGTTTGGCCTTGTGTGCGATGCATCCGGGGTGCTATGCAATGCGCCTGAGACGCACTTGGATGCGCCCGGGCGCATGTAATTGCTCCTGGGCGAATTAAACAACGACGCCTTTGAAGTTGGGTCTTGTGCGATGCACCTGGGGTGCTATGCAACGCGCCTGAGACGCACTTGGATGCGCCCGGGCGCATGTAATTGCTCCTGAGGCGCATTATACAATAACGCCTTTGAAGTTTGGCCTTGTGTGCGATGCATCCGGGGTGCTATGCAATGCGCCTGAGACGCACTTGGATGCGCCCGGGCGCATGTAATTGCTCCTGGGCGAATTAAACAACGACGCCTTTGAAGTTGGGTCTTGTGCGATGCACCTGGGGTGCTATGCAACGCGCCTGAGACGCACTTGGATGCGCCCGGGCGCATGTAATTGCTCCTGAGGCGCATTATACAATAACGCCTTTGAAGTTTGGCCTTGTGTGCGATGCATCCGGGGTGCTATGCAATGCGCCTGAGACGCACTTGGATGCGCCCGGGCGCATGTAATTGCTCCCGAGGCACATTATACAACACCGCCTTTGAAGTTTGGCCTTGTGTGTGATGCATCCGGGACGCTATGCAATGCGCCTGAGACACACTTTGATGCGCCCAGGCACATGTAATTGCTCTTGAGGTGCACTATACAACGCCTCCTCTCCTCTGTCAATTTGTCTCACTCCTCATCAACTCAGCCTCCTCCTCTGTCTCACTCTTCATCAACCACGCCTTCTTTACTCTTCCTCCTCCTTCACCACCACCACCACCTTACCACCCAAATCAAGATCCAATCCCGTGAAATTAGTTTTTTAGGTATTTTCTCCCTATGTTCGCGTCACTCAACCATCGGATGTCAATGCATTTCTTCCTCTTGTTGCCCTTTTGACCTGGGGTTCCTTTTGTTTGGTGCAGGTAGAACGGCTTACTTTGATCATGGAGGCATTCTGCATTATGTTATCAGGAAGTTACTCCGCGATGCAAAGCATTAATGAATCGTAAGTTTCCAAGAGCGGGGCGTCACTTCAGAAAGAACAAGAAGCATACAGATCTTTGGAATGACCGATGCAATTATAAGTAACATTTGGAGTTGCGAATTTAGAGTCGAAACAGGGTTTCGGTTCTTGTGTCCCTACGTGCTGTTGGTCCAAATAGCAACCCAAGAGGGGGGTGAATTGGGTATCTCAAATATAATGCGGAATTTAAAAACTAATTGCAATTTACTCAACAACAATTCCAATTTCAATGATATACTATTCTATTCATGCAATATTGATATGCAAAACTGAAAAAAAAAAAAGAGTAGGGAAGAGAGAATCAAACGCAAGGATTTATAGTGGTTCGGTCCGCTATTTCATGACCTAGTCCACTCTCCAAGTGTCCAACTCGGGATTTGCTGCCCTATCTTCAATAGTTACAATCTTCTAGCTTCGTAGGTGCTAGACAACCTTTACAACGGAGCAATTTATCCCCAATCGCTCCGACTAATTTTGACTCCGGTGCTAGTCATACCTAACCTAACTAGTTTTGACTCCGGTGCTAGTAACACCTAACTACCAAGTGATTTTCTCTCCAAAATCACTCACAAGAGTATGAATAAGGGTGTACAATCCCTTTTACAATAAAGATCAAAATAAGAACTCTCTCCCACAAGTGTATGAATATCAAGATGAAGAATAGAGTATTGAGAGATTGGTGTATTCCTTAGAATATTTCCGTGAAGCTCACTGGTCTATGCCTTTTTTCTTACTTGGCCTTGTATATAGTCTTCAACATATGAACGTTGGAAGCATTCAATCACAATTGGAAATACTCTGATACATTATGCCTTTGATTGGAAACATATCCAAGTCCACACAAATCCATTCCTTTTGTGTACTAGCCGTTGAACCCATTAGGAAGCCATACTCCACTTAACTTGTTCCCATCATTTAGCCGTTAGACATAATTAAGCTCCAAGTAATCTTCTATGTTCCTCCTTAATTAATATTTGCTTTCCATATATAGGAGTCCTTATAGCCAATCAAAAATTAGGAAAAGATTTGTCCTTAATCTTCCTCCTTTCAATTTCTCTTGACTATTGAAGATAGTAATTTTGTGTAGCAATATTCCATGTGTACTTCAACCAAATCCTACAAAAGAGATATTAATTCAAATGAATACCAAATATCACAATATTATGTTTCAATTCCAATATGTTTTGTTATCATCAAAATCAATAGGGTATTCTATTAGAAACCTTTGGGCTAACACGTACGATAGATGCCGTGATTGTAGCTAGGTGTTAGTTCTGAATCACCATCTCTCTTACACCATGCTCAGATGTTATGCATGTCTCTGTGTGAGAGAGAGAGAGAGAGAGAGAGAGAGAGAGAGAGAGAGAGAGAGAGAGAGGGAGGGAGGGAGCTTGGATGATGATAAATTACGAGCAGGCTGATTTACTTGTATTTTTTCCGTTAGATTCACGTTTTTTATTTTTATTTTTAGAATTAATCTTTTATCTCAACGAGAGGAATTTGAAAATGAGTAAAAAATTGTGATCAAAAGAAAATGAAAAATAACTAAGCAGGAGTAGTATTTTTTGTTGTCGACTTAAGTAGATTTTTTTTTTCAACTTCAGTTCTCATTTTCATTCGTCTTATTTGAATTTTTTTGACTCGGTTCTCATTTTCATATTTTTCGGATTCCTCTCATCGGGACATATAATTAATTTCAAAAATCATAATGAAAAATTATAAACAAAAAATGCCCAAAAAAAAAAAATTCTCAGACCAAAATTTTAGGGGAAACTCACTTCGTCTTCCCACCAGTCGCAGAGTTACTTCTGTTCCTAGTTGTTTGTTTTTACCGGAATGTTAATTTCTCAAAAAAGGAATGATCTTGCTAAAATATACATCAGTGAGTCCTTAGGAAAATAAACCCCTGTATACATTCATTAGGTACTATAAAGTGGCATGATAATTCCTCACATTAAAAACATTTCTTAACAGAAAATAAATTAGCAAAAAAAGAGTAATAATTGGAAATATGAGACAGAAAATAAATTAGCAAAAAAAGAGTAACCAAACTGAGCCTTATGTCCTAATCACTTAGGGTCGGCAACATGAATCATTTTCCATTGATTGTCAAGGGCCACTTGTTCACAAAACAGGAGAGTAATAATTGGTAATGATTGGAGAGAGATAAAGAAAAAAAAAAGAGTAATAATTGGAGAAAAATAAGATAATGATTAGAATCCAAAATTCAAAACCCTTAAACCAACGGGGTCTTGTAGACCAAAATCGTTGGTTCCAAAATCGTTGGTTTATCAGACTCTATGCAGAGGAGCTCTTGCCCGTATCATCCAATACAATCAGTATGCCCAAGAGAAGAGAAGTCATTTGTATACCTGCCAACGGGAAAAAGATACAAAGAAACAAGCAATCAAGTACTGCAAGTGGAGCAATTCCTATGTAGAAACTATATTTCAAACATTGTCTTTGATGATAATACACTGATAAGAGCACTTGACCTTTCAAGCTTGATTTGAAAGTTAAACGAGTTTTGAAAACATATTAATATTATAGCTGGGGTAGTTTATGAGATGAGCCGATTTCAAACGAGTTTTAATCGAGCGGATCCCGAACAGCTTGAATTTTTAAACAAATGAGCCAAGTAATATCTTGTTCGAGCTTCATTTAAAAACTTAACAAGTGTCAAAAAACATTTAAGCTTGGTTTGCTTGTGTAATAAGCCAATCTCGAACAAGTTTTTAATGAGTGAACGCTAGCACGAACTTTCTACGATTTCGTTCACTTCTCAGCCCTATATATAAACCATGCAATGGTAGGTTAAATTACAGGATTCAATTCAAATAATCTCATCTGGAAAATTACCTTTGGTATTGGCATATTAATAAGCCTTGAATTCGCCGACGTGCAGCCATTTTGTAGAAGACCACTTATTCCCTTTAATGACCGGGCAAGCACCTGAACCAAATCAAAGAAACTTTTAATTTCCTCAATAAACATGAAGGCGGATTTAAAGCTTTTTCAGAATGCTATTAGAGCACATGGTTTTACAACCAACAGGGTTTTAAACCCATCATATGGCACATTTTGGTTATCTAAACATTGCATAAGCCTACTAATCGCCGAGATGTGAGCTAGGATTCAGGAGGTTGCAGGTTCAAGGCGGGCGGCCGATGCCCCTTCATGCCTTGCAGCCCTCCTGGCTAGGTTGTGAACAGCTAGTCCTTCGAGGAGCGGTAGAAATTTAAGAGCGAGTGGTCCCTCACAGGGCTGGCTGTGGATCTGGAGTCCTTGTGGTCATGCCCAGGAGAGTCAGCTATAGGCGGTTGCCCACTCTAAACTCTCCTCTTGACAACACACAGAAAGAAAAAATAGAACCAGCGTCTCTAGACATCTACACTGCACGTTTTAAGAGCTAAAACGATTGAAAATAACTAACCGTGCAAGCTTAAAGAATCTAGAGTTCCATCAGGTTTCATGCTCCAGAAAAGCAAAGCATCACCCATCTTTGGTTTAACGGAAAGTCCCTTCTTTCCAGATTGAGACAGTTCAACAGCACTAACATTTCCTTTGGCAGCAGGGAACACTGTCTCACCCCCTTCTTCTACATCTGAGCTGTGCCAATGAAAGCAGTGACAGAAAAAGAGATTAGAAGGCTGTACCAAAAATGCCAAGCATTACGAAGAAAGATGCGGTGAATGGTTTAACTTACAGGTACATTAGAACGGTAGCCATCCGTTGACCACCATTCTTAATGCTAAACTCGTTCTGAAAGTAGTCATGGTGAGGCTCAAACTTTTGGCCCACCTCGTAGTGCAGAATTTGAAGCCCTTCGCCATGCTCTATAAATTACAACATTAAGACAAATTAATACCAAACGGCAATTGGGTTTAAAAGAAAGTAGCAGTTAAAATTAAATTGTATCTACTATGTGAAGACTTAAGCAAATCTTATGGTTGTACTCAGATTAAAAGCAAATCAAACTGGTTTGAAAAAATTTCGACTTCAGAAATAGAATAGGGTTGTCAAAACCTTGCGCAGGTGTACTGCCAGCGAGTGTATAGCATGAGGTAATGAGGTATACCTAAAGTTTGCACTTCTCATCGTCTTCTGTGTTTTTGATAGGTAGCCAAATCACCCTATAGTCAGATGCTAATAAACCAGTTGTGTCAATCGTGCGAAGCAACAAGTTACGAGTCAAAACTAATTCATTCCCACTGGCCCACCAGCAAGGCTCGGCATAACTACGGACTCAGAAACTAATCGAGAACGTGGAAGCACCAAGGGAAGAAGGGGAAGCG
The DNA here is from genome assembly GCA_019656835.1 of Rhododendron ovatum. Classification (NCBI taxonomy): domain Eukaryota; kingdom Viridiplantae; phylum Streptophyta; class Magnoliopsida; order Ericales; family Ericaceae; genus Rhododendron; species Rhododendron ovatum. The sequence goes on from CM033800.1 coordinate 1,564,504, forward strand.
AGAATTTCAGCTAAAAAGTTGGTGGGCATTTGATGCCCCATCAGTACCACAGTTATGTCGTACAAATTGCAGAAAATGACTCGAGCAAAAAGATTTATGCTCTAGGACTCATGGCGGGGACAAAGTAGTTCAAACATATCAGCAACAGCAATAACAAATCTCTATAGCAGTAATCAAGGGATTGAGTGTGAATTTCGTAATAGGAGAATTATAATAAGGAAAAGATTCTTCTAATACGTTTTCCAAACTCCTTTTTAGTATACCAGTATACCACAAGCAGAATAAGGGTTCCGGCTCACTGATCTCCAATACTTATTTTACACCAAAAACTCCATTAGTCAAGCACACCAAGGCCCTATCCAAAGCCTTCTCTTTTCCACATTAAAACATGTAGGAATCAAAATCGAAGCTCACCCAAAATCAAAAGAGCCTTGAAACGCTCTTTGTTGAGATCAAAAGGATTAATGAGATGTTCCTCAGCCACGTACCTATGGGGATTAAAGTGAAATCTGCAATTCTTTTCTCAATGGTTTGGACTATTTTATCTCGCCCTCTAGCCAGAAATGTACCAGAGCTAGTACGTGCACTGTAAGCACAAAGAAAAGAAAGAGGAAAAATCTCAAAGGTCTCGACATAAAAGAATGTCAAAAGCAATCAATAAATGGAGAAGTCACTTCAAATTGCCAAGAGATGAGGCAGGAAAAGCACACCTACTATCTCTACCCTTGCCAGTTGTCCTATCTATAACTTTTGACCTTTTCAAGTGAGGCTTAGCAAGATTGATTAGGTATTCACATTCATCCTTAGACTGCACAAGAGAAACAGAATGAAGATTCACAAGGCATTTAACGAAACTTCGATCAGGAACGAAATAGATCAAAACATAACGATTTCAAAATCAAAACCCCAGTATTCTTTTAGCGCCAGCAGATATATGTAAGACAACCCTACAATTGTAGGTTCATAGCCAATCTGTGTAATTATCACGTGAAATGTAGTGTATTTCTCCAAATAATTTTACCAAAAGACATTCAACTGTCAGTGGCTGCAATTACCCAAAAAAAAAAAATTCAATAGGAGAGTTTGAACCCTTAAAATATCTTAAATACATACCAAGATGGCAAGATACTAACTATTCTGAGCCTGAGCTCAAAAGATTCCCAGTTAATACATATCTGTTTAATTCTTATCCGAGCAATCAGTCTGCTCTTCTGGACACCTATACCAAAAATGTGTTTACCAAATGATACGACTAAAGAAAGTCCCAACTTACCTTATGAAGTATCAAGAAATAGTATTTTCACAAGGTTTCAGCGCAATCCAGGATCTCAAATCATGCAAAATTGATGGAGCTCTATAACTCTCTTTTGTGTATTAAGCGAGAAGAAAAGAAATGATATTTTCCCACCAACGCTCAAAATATTTTGTCCGAAACATAACTAGCTGACTTCTATAGGAGAGTTTTATTTCTATCCATTTCTCATCCTTTCTTACGCCATCTCCAGTTTACGCAGTACACATAATTTCCCCCACATCAATCACATAAAAATTCGTGCATAACTATTACAACGAACACCTCTCTTGGTGTGAACGGTGATTCTGAACAAGGCTCCACACTTTTACTTTTCCTAATCTACTATCCATTTAATTAGCCAAACAAAAAACTGCCAAGAATAGAAAGAAAAAATAAACAACCACCCTCATTTTCTTCTCCTCTCTTTTCCACTTCCACATCTCGTATATTCATATTTCCATTTCTTTTCTACTTCCACATCTCGTATAGTCATATTTCCATTACACACGGATGAATTTCAATTTGAAGTTTTTTCACTTTTTCTCTTTTAGACAATATGATTTGCACACACATTCCCCAGGCGTCTAGTAGGGAAAAAATACAGAGGCAAATAAAAAACGCAGTTACCTACCCAAAGAAACTGCCAAGAATAGAAGAAGAAAAAAAAAATACCACCCTAATTTTCTTCTCCCCTCTTTTCTACTTTCACATATCAAATTTGAGATTAAATTATATACACCGGCAGTGTAGATATTCTTTTCCTCCAAATCAATTAAATTGTGCCACATGTCAAAACAGTGGTCCCAATTAGCAAAACATGGCGACGTAGTGCAATCTAATTGATTTGGAGGAAAATAATGTTTACACCGGCAATGCATATAATTTAATTTCCTCAAATTTCATTACGGATGAATATCAATTGAACATTTTCACCTCTCCCCTTCTACATAATACAATTCCAGGCGTCTAGTAGGGAAAAAATACTGAGACAAATCAAAACGCAGTTAAAAGGAAAACTGGTAAAATTTTACCAAGAAATTATGGTAAATGGAAGCTCTTGGCTCCGAAGAGATGACTTCAACCCACTGATCTCCTCTCCCATCATCTACTACATCACTCCTGCACACCAAATTCCCCGAAAGCCAAACCAAGTCAGCATCGGATCACATCATAGTTCGACCAAATTACAAAAAAATAAAAACAAAATAAACGACGTAGAAACTTTATATCCAACCCAAAATCAATTGGCAATAAGTGGAGAGGCCGCCCAGACAATAATTAAACCAATGTGGATAACTGCCAACACTCCCCTCACGTGCGAACCACCCCTACTCGCACGAGGTCAGCAAAGGATCCGGAACATACACGGATCACAACGAAATAAAGTGCAACTACGGCACAAAACAAAGGGTGAAAAGCGTCTAAAAACCTAGCTCTATATTATGTTAAAGCATCCAACTCTATTTCCTTAACAAACGAGCTCGATTCAACGCAAATGACCGGTCGACGGTCTTGTGGACGATTGTGCCGAGATCGTGAGCCTTGGGGGAGCTGCGAGAAGTGCTTGTGATGGAGATGAATTTGAGGTATAGAAGGACGACGATGATTTAGGAGCAGGTAACTAGGAGAGAGAAAATGACTGTAGCCGAGGAGGAGGATTTGCGAAAGGCATGCCGCGGAGTGTGTGTGTGTGTGTGTGAGAGAGAGAGAGAGAGAGAGAGAGAGAGAGAGAGAGAGAGAGAGTGTTTCAAATGTCTTTCTTCCTTCACAGAGTGGTGGCAAGTTGGCAAAGGTGTCTTGAGAATACGGTGGGCTTTTCTTCAAAATTGCCGCCTGTTTTTATGTGAAAGATGTTTTCTCGTACTTCCTCCGTCTCCAAATAAGTGTCTAACGCGCAAATTTAAACCTTCAAAAACATGTATTTGTTTCGTTAAAAAAATCAATTTTTTTCACAAATCAATAGATAGCAATGAGTTCTATTAGATTGTGAAAAAAATTAAATTTTTTAATGAAGAACATGCATATTTTGTAAGGTCTAATTTTGCGCGTCGAACACTTATTTAAGAATACTTATTTAGGGACAGAGGGAGTATTATTTAGCTTTCTTCTTCTCTATATATATTTTGGCTATTCAATAAGGCTTTGTTCGGATGTCGGGAATCTTGCGTTAAGTATGAATTCTCAAAAAAAAAAAAAAAAAAAAAGAATTGCGCTGAAGTAAAAGTAAAGTGTAAACTCTATCGAAAATATGTAAATCACATAAGACTTACATAATGAAGAGTGCAGTAGAATACTTTTAGCCTTTCAATATCTATGAACTGAGACCCGCTCTACAAGCATGAACCACGAATCGCGAACGCGAATACGAACACCGTCTTCTATTCTCACCAAGTAGAGTTAATATCTGCACCACAAATTTCTAGGATTCTTAGATGGAACCTGTAGAGAAAACTGTAGAGAGAAGATTATTTGACAATGAGAAAATTATTTAGAGGAGGAGAGATGGGACTCTAACTCTTTTTTGTTGTGAAAGTCTTTAAACTCTCCCAACAGATAGAGATAAGGAGTCTTTCTCATTCTTCTAACCAACACAATATATAACCCATGTAGATGACCCATGTAAGTTGGGTCCGGTCCAAAGCGACCCATTTTACTAACATGAAGAAGAAAAAAAATGTGTGTGTTCTATTAACCGACCCATTTTACTGACATAATGAAAAAATAAAAAACGTGTGTTATATTTATGTGTGTTCTATTTATGAGGAATCTTGCGGGGGGGGCATGTTGTGCGGCACAAATACAGTGCTATCTGATCGTGTCGTTTTCATATTAAAAATAATTTATAAAATAAAATAATTATTATTACCAAAATGATAGCAATAAGTATTTAGAGTAAGTATTCGGAGTATCGTCCTCAGGAATTACGAAAGTTAAGTTACAGTTATTTCAAATAATTTCTAAGTTAATTGAGAAAGAGATTTGATTGTTTGGTTCTTAAAATATTAAAGGGTAAATTAAATTAAAGCAATCAAAAGTGGAAAGAATTTATGAAAGAAAAGATCTAGGGTTTCGAATCCACTGATCCGTTGTAACAATTTCTATGCGATAAAAGTTAATTATTCAAATCAATCCGGATATTATTTGGGTTCGCAGGCCCTCATGGTATCGCCAAAATATTTCTATGAATCACCATCACCTAATAGCATGGCATATTACCGCCTAACACGAATTGTTTTTACTTGTACGATCTGTTTCAATGGCATGTCAAATCATGCAACCCCGATTCAAATAGTAAAAACACTGAATCAAAACATAAACGTTGTTACTCATAGCGCGAGCTTTATCAAT